>JAZGTK010008817.1:7254-17880 GCA_036877625.1 Ambastaia sidthimunki | reverse complement strand
TGGCCAAATTGCCATGTCTTTTTTTCATGTGCATGATTTTAAATGTATGAATTTATTTAGTGGCAATAAATATGTTAAAAATGACTAAGTGCACCTATAATATTATGAAGCCAGCACCAACAGAAATATACACAAACTGAAATTACACAAATCTGGTTTCTATTGACCCTGTGAGATGCCAGAGCCCCTCAACTGTAGTGAGCAGCAAACAATAGAATGTGTTTTAATTGTCATGTATTTAATTAAGTGCAGAGTGTGGCCTTGTACCTGACTAAGGGCAGGTAATCACAGACTAAAGGGAAAGAGCTTTAGCATTAATCTGTGAGTGTGTGTGGGGACACATCAGTTGAAAAGGTCACACTAACTTTTCTCATAATGATATTGCAGCACACGGAAGCTGTTGGGTTGGTTTGGCCACATGCATTATTTAAGGATAGAATCAATATTGCATATTGTGCTGGTACCAGTAGGACTCTGATTCTTAGTGTACTGTATGTGGTATTCTTGCTTTATGTTGCGTGCTATGTTACATACATAATGCCAACTCTTGTTACCCATGTGTACATCACTACCTCATATTTCTGTAGCGTGACCATCTTAAATCATTTAGGTTATATAGTGATGATCAGATGTGTTTTGTATCACAAGCTCCCTATGTAACCAAACTGTGTTCCAGACAGTCAGGTCTCTTTCCTTTTGACATTTTGATATTTAGCAGCTAAATATCAGCTTGTAATAAAGGTGAAAGTTGTTGTCCTGGCAATCTGGAACTGAACTACATTAGCGTTATAATCATTATAAGGTGTTATATAGTGTTATAAGGGTTCCAGTGCACTGAGAGCAATTACAATGCACTGAGAGCAGAAGAGGTTATTCTTTCATTTTTTTTGTATTTATTTATCTATCCATTTACTGACCCACTCTTTCATTTATTTGTTTATTAATTCACTCATTCATTCAAAGTTATATTTGTTTTTTTCATATTTTTACCACTTACAAAAAAACTATATTTTTGAAGCTACACATGTATAACAGCAGTAAATATAAAATAAAATAGCAGTAAATATAAAATAGCTAATAGACACAGGCAAATAATAAATTATAATAAATGAGTTTAAAGTTTCAACAAGTACTTACGCTCAAAACTTTTTTGTTTAAAAAATAAACAAAAATCAGTTATTGAGCAAGTACATAGAACAGTGTTCAATATTATCTCCTTACCTTACACTGATTCTAAACAGTGGGATAAGTTTGAAGTAATGATTTACAGTTTGAGCAGTTGGCTCTGATTTAGCAGGTAACATCAGTTTGACTTCATTCCTAAGACCTAGCTACTATATTGTGTGTGTGGGTGCTGAGGATGCTGAAGTGTTTGAAGTTTGTTCTTACAGGAGTTGCTTAGAATTTAAACTAATCCATGTTAACAAAATATCTCTCAATTTTTATGTTTCATGTTTCAACAGAGGTGGCGAGAGAAAGGCAAAAGTTACAGATGGCAGCTTTATATAAGTTAATATATAATATTTAGTATCTAGCATTTTAAACCTTTTTTAACCTCCCTAGCTAAATCCTCTACCTAAATGGTAGAGATTTTCTTTGACAACCCCAGTTCAGGACATATTAATCAGCCGATTAGTTTAAGTGTGTTTGATGAGGGACAAAACCCCCTGTGGTAGTCAAACATGTACATTGTTAATGTGCTAGACCTGTGGTTCTTTGCTAGGCCATAAATGTCAATGTGGCCATCGATGTCAATCTGGCCTCATGCATGTACTAAGGTAAAAATAACTTTTGAGATCACTGTACAGATAAGTGTGTGATGCTGTATGATCCTGTAAATGCAAATACGATTAAAAGATGACGGGCAACATATCAATATGACGTACTTATTCAAAGAATGTATTTAATCTTTGAATGAATACATGAAAGATTGTTTACCTCATTGTAGTTAACATTAGTAAACATTATCACACATAACAGAAATGAAAGAGACAATATTGATTCAATTCTTTATAACTGCTCTGCTGGCTTTTGTGAGACTGTGTGTTGTCCAGCAGGTAGAAAACTCCCTCAACACTGTCAGAGTTGTTGTCCAGAGGGTCTGCTGACACCATCAGATTTACTGCCTGAAGGGTTGCCCAAAAACTGCAGACATTTCAATACACACAAACATCCTTTCCTACAGAAAAGATGTGTCTGCCCCACACACACACACACACACACACACACACACACAAAAAGAGAAACTACAGAACAGGTACTAGCTGGTTTAGTCTAGGCAAATTCATAACCAAAATCCAATGATTATTTTATTCCAAAAACTGCAAATTGTATTGGCCTGCTCCATATATTTATTATAATACAATACAATATTTTTTTGTGACCTTACCTCCAGAAGTTGTGTAAAATCAGTCAATGAGATTAGAGCTTGGCAGTCTAAGAAAGTTTTGTCTAGTTTTGGGTCCAATATGAGTCTGTATGAGAAAGCAATTTCTTTTTCCAAACACTCCATATATAAAGTCTGAATTACAACTAATTGTTCTTTTAGGAATAAAGAGTCAAAAATAAAACCCTCACAGTCAATTTCCATTTGACTGTACTAATGTTATTTAATCAGATGATTCAATTCAATAAAGGGCTTCACAGTTTGAAGGCCAGCGAGTTAATTCTTAAATCATGCAATATATTTCCCACCATAAGAATTGTTGCTTTTTAAATAAGA
Organism: Ambastaia sidthimunki; assembly: GCA_036877625.1. Classification (NCBI taxonomy): domain Eukaryota; kingdom Metazoa; phylum Chordata; class Actinopteri; order Cypriniformes; family Botiidae; genus Ambastaia; species Ambastaia sidthimunki. The sequence goes on along the minus strand of JAZGTK010008817.1, from coordinate 15,158 downwards.
GCTGTGTTTAGTGTAAATATTAATGTGAACAGACTGCAGTTTTGATGCTGCAGTGGATGATATTTGATAAGCTTAAGACAATATAGTGTAAATCACTGGTTGCTATGTGGTTTATTACTGAGAAAGTGTTCAAAACAGATCCCACATTTCTTCCAATTAATTATGACAGTGAGAGAGCAATGCATTTTTGCACCTAATTCTGAATCAACTTTCAGAAGCTGAAGTCACTTGAATAGTAAAGAACCTTACATTTTCTTTAGAATTATGTTTAGGATTTTATGACATAAAGTAGGATTTAGATCAAAACTGCTATGAAAGGAAAAACCTATTTTAAGAGTCAGTCGCCTTCAACAACTTTCTTAAATATTAATGACAAACTGGTTTAAGATCAGCTATCAGCCACAATTTTCCATTTTTTTTACCTTTACTGTATATATTTGATCATATATAAGTGGACTTCCCTGTACCTGAAAATATTTCCTATAGATGCTGTCTATAGTACAGTTCTTTACAGAAAAACATCTTTTGTTTGACAGTCAAATACACACAGTTTTCGTGCCTGTCCCCAATTTTTTACGATGTCACTTTCACATTTCTTTAGGGAATGCTTTGATCAATTCCTATAGGAACACTATGCACGTCATTCCACACAGCCACAGGCAATGATGTTATCACAAATCATCTGTAGCTTCTTCATAGACTTTAACTTGACCAACAATAGCAGCTTTCATTTATATATGCATATAAAACATAGCACAACATTGGATTCCTTGTTGCTGCTATAGCAACCAGATAAACAGTGATGATAATATAGAAAATAATAGATTCATATTTGTAAATCATTTTAATAACTTTTTAATTATTAGACAATACATGTAAGACATTAAATTTTTATTTTATTTTTCATGATATGGTCTTTTTATTTAACACTTAATGTTGTTGACATTTTCTGCCAAGGTGTCTGTGAACTAATTGCTTTCGAGTTTTATTATTGTTTTATCTATATGAAATAAAATTGTGTATCTATCACAATGTATAAAATTACATAGGCCTATAAGCAATGGTGAATGTTGTTTATGTGAAGATTTATTTAGTAATAGATAATCAGTTGCTTTTTTTTATTTAGAAATATACTTACATTTAAATACAAACTTCTCAAGGAAACAATGGGGAAATAATGAATAATTGTGCATTTATATGTCAACATTTTCTTACTTGCGTGTTTAAGAGCTGGTGTTTTTGAGTAAATCTTACGTAACACGATACAGGAAAATCAAAGCCCTCTTCCCAGAGACAGGCCATGAGTTATTCATAAGACAGAGCCTTTGTCATAAAACTATTCAAGCAAAAGTTAAATAATGATTTTTTTATAGGAAACTAAAGAAGAGCCAATTGAAAACTGAACATTGGAGTTTTCATTAATACTAATTACAAGTCAATTTAAATTAGTTTTGATGACACCATTAATCAAGTGAATTAAACAACTTTGCCAGGTACAGTCTTTTTAGATATATTAATCCTAATATTTCATAAGACATTGCATAACAGGAGATGCTCAAAAACAGTGCATAAATGACATTCATATGGACATTTATAGCACAATGAACAAGTACTTGCCTGATTCCCTTTTATTGCATATTTATTGCACTTTGCACACAAAGCATAGTTTTTGAATCATTGTTTTGTTTATTTAATAGAAAAAGTCACCATAATGCCCATGTAAAAAAAGTAGTTAAAAAACATTTTAGTTGGTAATTCAATTTAAGAGACACAGAGGCAGGAAATCAGTCCTTTTAAATTTACCGTAAATTTAAAATATTTAGAACCTTTCAGAGTCACCACAAAGCTTGTATAGGTTCACAATAAGACAATTAAAAGATATTCCAAACATCAACAACAAAATGTTGCTGAGATATATCAGTTTCGAAAGGGTTATTTTAAAGCTCTCGGTCTCCTTCAAACCATATCTGAGCCATTATATTATTATGTCCATTTCCTTTTGTCCATAAACCCATTTCTTTGACACATAGGCCCTGGAAGGTGAGACTTTGCATAAACAGTAGTTACCCACTACATTTTATTTTCAATGAGGGGATGGGTGGAATGTAGACCAGATGCAATTCAATAAAACTGCCTGGAATAAGCATATCTAAGCATAATCTGAAGTATATCTAAGAACAGAATGTGTTGTGGTTTGCATTTATGCATTTGGCAGATGTTTATCTAATGCAACATTTTATCAATATGTGCATTCTCTGGAAGTCAAACCCACAACTTGGTGTTGCAATAACTATTTTCGTCCAACAGAACTATCCAAACACTGTTGCCTGTTGTCTCTACTGAGATCCACCAAAATAACAAGAATGCAGGACATCAATGCAGATCTATACGAAACTGATTTTGAATGTAAGGTCACAATTAAAAGAAACTAAAATATATTTTAGAACACTTGGAATGAAACAGATGTTTTTGCTGCTGAACCTTTAACACTTATATATGTAAATGATCTGTATTATGATTGGCTAATGTTTATGTACCGAAAAAGTTCACAAAAATAAGATTTCACATACTGTGGTATATAGGAGCATATGTGCTTAGTTACACCAATCAGAAGCATTCTAAAAATGTCTCAATCTAAAAAGTAGAATATCTACAAAAAGCTCTGAATAGTTTAAACGGAAATAAACAGAGAGAGCCTGTGCATTTTATATGGGCACAATAAGGCTCTGCTTGCCTCATGGTTGCCTACAATCATTTGCATGCTCTGTAAAAAGATGTAGGTGGAAAGAGAGTGTTAGCCTCCCGCTTGGGTGAACGGTGACCATGCCAGTGTAATAACAGAGCTGTCATGGTAAGCAACATGTTGGAGATCTGTTACATGGAGGGTGTAATTAATGTGAGTCTGGCTTGCTGCTATTTGGGATAATTGCTTGTATATGCAGCCTCCTCTTGCATAAACCTTCTCTCATAACAGCCTCTGTTTGTCAGCATGAGCTATGCACAAGATCTCAGATCAGACTGCAGAAAGAGTCATTTATATAAAGCTAAGCTGGTAAAAGCTTAATGTAGTGTTGACATTTTGGGGTTCACAACATGGTGTTGCAGTTTGATGTTGATCAAATGGATTCCTGTCTGAACAGATGTCGTAACCAAGATGAAAAACCTTTTGGCAAAACGTCTTCCATTCTCTGTTTCACTGAACTGAAATTTCTCAAAAACTGAAGTTACACCAAAGATAGCAAGTAATTAAGAGCAAGCAATTAATCACTCAGCTGAGAGAACTATCACAGTGTACACCAAAATTATAGACGCTGACCTATAGCAAGAAATTGGGCATTTGTGTTTTATAGCAATTTAAAATAATTGCCTTGAATTGGAGCATGAATGACTTTTGAATGCTGGACATTGTTTAAAACTGCCACAGTTGGCAATCCAGTTGTTAAGCAGCCACAGATAAAGCTGCGCAGTGAGGGACTGAGTCTGTGAAACAAAAGGATGACTCTGTTTGACTCACATCATTGAGCTCTTTCTGTCGCAAATGGACAAGCACTGCTGGCTTACTATACCACACATGGGGAAACAGCCATGATTTAGTTAGCATTAGTGGTTCCCAGGACACCAAATTGGCAGAGCAAAGCAACCAATAGTGGCCCAGCTGGCAGTGAGCTAATAGTATTATTCTAAAACAGGTCATGGTGCTGCAGAATGCCAATGTGTCCAAATGTTACATCCTTTCAGAGTTGAAAGGTGTTCAAAATATCACTCATCTCTTGGTCCCAGGAAATGGCTAGGTGATCAGGTCTTAACAAATTAGTCTCTAAAGACAAATTTAGTTAACATCTCTTAAAATTGAACATATTACCAGATTAGTTAATCAAGTAATGGTGGCCTTTTAGTGGGTGAGGAAGTATAGCAAAAGTGGAAAACCTTTAGTAGGCAGGAAAGATTCTTCACTGACTCAGCAAAATAACCAGCAAACAGATATTAGAATATCAGGTCTTATAGAATCGGCCAATATTTTATTGACAGGCTCAAGACATGTTTGTTGAAGATAGTTTGCTTATAACAGGAATTGCAATAAGAGGCAAGAGGAAATTGAGAGATTGTAAAATAAATTGGAAGATACATTATCTTTAGTTGTTTGCTAACTCTTAGACAAACATGCCTGTTACTGTTTGGTACTTCAACTGTTCATCAAAATAGCAAGTAGCAAATACAGCATCTTTACACTCTGTTTGTGGAACATATTTTATAGAGGAAAACAACAAAACTCAGGATCAAATGATGATATTTCAAATACACTGAATATGTCATACAGAACAGTCAAAAATACACTCTTAAAGATATAGCCAGCATAAAATTTGTATTTATCACCATTCTTCTAAATTAAATGACTGTATGTTCCAACAACATTATACAATATCTATAGATATCAACTATTTGTTTCTTATTATACAGCAGCATTGATGTTGCCAGTCAAATATTTTCCTGTACTAAAGTACCACTTCTGGGTAGGAATGTTTTGTTTTCACACATTCCTTGGATTATCATGGCAGTAAATGTGATTCTAGATCAGTTATCTATTATGGTGTTGGCAGTATCTCACTGTACAGACAGGATTCTCACATGGAGCTTCACTGAAGCTGGAGGCCAGGATTACAAGAACAAAGAGACCAGGGTGAAGAAAAAGATCATAATCCTTTATCCCCCTCTCTTCGACTCTTTTATGAATTCAACCATCTCTTCAATATGAGCCTTTCTTCTTTCTTATCACTATAATGATACTCTCCCTCACTTCCCTGTCACATTGTGTTCTGTTAATAGACAAGCAGTGTTGCCTCCCATTTTTGTTCATTCTGATCTTAATACACTAGGCAGACCCTTTGGCCCTCTGAGTGTAGTATATAAATATAAAACTATAGTTGATAACTTATAATATAACTTATACAGTTATAATATTAACTATACATTATTTGGAGGCTATTTTCTGTATAAAAAAGGGAGAGAGAAATCCTAACCAAGTCTTTTTTCTGGAAAATGATACCATGGATGAACCATAAATAAGGATTGAATCAGCACTGCGTGTTTACGAACAAGATTTCTCATAGCTTTAGTTCAGTACTAAACAAAACAATGAACATATTGGATGGACTTCATTCACTTACTCTGCTCATTTACTGAACTCTAATTCGAGATATCTCTAGCTTTTTTCCCACAGATTTTATTTCCCATCTGCACAAGGGCTATGTTGGAGGCGTGCAGTTTAGAGGAAACATCACAGCCGGCACTTTCCAACCGTCTGGATTAAACTCAGTTATAATGAAGGATTTTTTTTTTAAGCCAACAAACTGTCTGAGTTGTTGAATGAGTTGTGTCTTTAACGGGGTGTGAAATTACAAAATTCAGTGAGAAATCTACAAAAAAAGGTAAAAATTACATTACAATGTTGTGCCAGTATCCAAGCCTGAGGATTAAAGTCGAGTGATGTCAACTTTACTTTTAGGCCAGAGGTACATGGGAAGCGTTGATATGTCAAAGGTGAACCATACAACAGTAACTGACACCCAGTCCCATGAAAGTCCATAGTGATTATTCACTGACTGTTAAATGAATTAATCTTTGAGTCTGATTCCTTAACACGATACCAAAACCACTCCAAGGATTCCAAAGCAAATGGCTAGAAAACACAGAAAAAAGGTTTAAGAATCATATTTAACATACCTAAAGGTTTAATTTTGCCTTAGCACAAGTGAATAAAAGAAACACAACACCAGAACTGAATTAAAATGCATCTAAGGCACCTGCCGGTCCATTTAGGGCCATCATGAAAACAACATTGAATAAATATTGCTGCATTGTATAATATAAATGTGTAGACTTATTGAGCGAGCAGTTTATCCGGCTTCTGTATATTAGCTGTTTTCTTTGACATCAAATACAACATAATTTATGCAGCTCCTTACTTTAAATACATGCAGCATCTATCATGACTGTCTTTTACTGGTGTATCTTGCTACAGTTTGTCATTTATTCACATTTATTATCTATAAAGCAGAATCATGTTCGTTTCAGGGCAAGCAAATAAAATAAAGAATTCCCCTGAATTTTATTGTTACTCTTCAGTTTCTACTTAAAGTCTGAAATGAGGTAAAGCATTATTTGCCAAGTAAACAAACAGATTGAAACAAATCTATTGTCAAATTCTACTTATAGCATACTTGCATCTGCAGTTCGCTGATATTTTTCAAACATTTTTCCCCACAAGGGACTAATGTTATTGAAATTTATTTCATATTTCTGCCTGAATAACTTAACCATTGTAGAGAAGATTGAATACCAAGGTTTGCCTTTATTCCCTCAGTGTTCATATTTAAGTTATAGTAACAAATATGCTAACTCTGTGCAGTAACTAAGCAGCAGAGCAGAACCATTGCTAGGCAACAGGCTACGAACATCCTTAAGCTATGGGCAGGATGACTATGCAATACAGTAAATTGTATCATTCCACAGCAGACAAATGCTGTTTGCATCTGCACTAACTTCATTTCAATTAAGGTTTTATTGTAAAGGCCTAAAGAAGTGCATCATTGCTCTCATTGCGTTATGCAAGATATTTTAAAGAACTTGAAGAACAAACACATAGTGGTTTAGAAACAACACTGATTTACCTTATTTTCAATGATTATCACCTACTCATTCATTTAATGAATAAGCATGACACACTGCAGTGCAGTTTAGGTAGCTATAAAAGTACTATAGTAGAAGTAGTCATCCTGCCCTAATCTTCTTCCTTGTGGAATAATCACACTAACCAAAAAGCCTTATAACATGGAAATGTTTTTTTTAAGCAGAATAAACTGTAGAAGCTTTATTGGACAACATGACACTTTCACACAGTGAGGAACACAGACAACCAAAAATCTTGAAATGAAAAAAAAAAACCCACATTTTATTGCACTTAAGTTATAAGAAAATAAAAATTCTAAATGAATCAAACAAATACACAATCCCTTTTAAGGTTTCTTTTTATCTGTCTGTTATGCCAGGCAGTTTACATTAACTGAAAAAATAAAACAGCTCCAACATCTGATTTCTCAAACCAGATTATAAATTAAACAGGAAAAAACAGGAGAAATAACAAGATTGTTTTTTCTTTTAATATACAGTGTTAAACCACTTTCACAGTTCAGCTTGAGTTGTGTGACTTGGAGGATGAGACGAATTGTTTGGCTACAGATGCGGTTACGTCCTGTATATCTATGAAGCTGTTTTACCATTCCAAAAACCATTAGTGTCACCAGTGGAGACCAGGTTAGCTCTAGCACTTAAAACTTAATCAGATGTCAATTTCTGTACAATAAGACCACCTTTCTTCTGCATGAACTTGACAATGTTGTTTACATCGGTAACTTTACATCAGTTCCAACAATCTCAACCAATTTTTTAACCAATTAAAAACAACATGTATTTTTTTGTTGAAGCATACATTTCCACACAGAAGACTGACAGAGCTTTTGTCCTAAAGGAATGTGCGAACAATTTGCTCAAACACACATCCGCACACACACCGAGTCACGCTTGCAAACACAAGTGCACGCAAAATAATTTCTACTCGTCCGCGGTTTCTTCTAGCAGGCAAACCCGTCTCTTTGTCAAGACAATCTCTATCCTCTACGCCTCGTAGAGGCACATTTGGCTCAAGTTTCAGTGGCAAAAAACAGAAGCTGTTACATCAATATCTAGCTTTTGTTGGTATGTTTGTATGTGTCATTTTTACAAGTTCAAACTTTACATTTTTTAGAATTTAGTCTGGGACTAAAACGTCACAGCCAGTTAAAGTTTCACCATATTTTTTCATGTGTCTAGCAGCATAAAATCCAGTTTGGCCACTGGGATGGACAGTA
>JAZGTK010008816.1:0-17881 GCA_036877625.1 Ambastaia sidthimunki | reverse complement strand
GTCTCTCTCTCTCCCTCGCTCTCTCTCGCTCTTTCTCTCTCTCTCTGTCTCTCTCTCTCCCTCGCTCTCTCTCGCTCTCTCTTTCTCTCTCTCTCTGTCTCTCTCTCTCAGCAGTAATGACAGCAGTATGATACTGGCATCTGATTGGTCTTTTCTTGTGTAATATATTTTGTGCAGCTGCTGATCGTGAAACAGAAAGACAGAGGAGAGGTTTTGTTCCGTCAGCATCTGGTGGAGGATAAGGGTCTCCATGGAGGGGCTTCATACATGGACTTCCTGTGTTACGTCCACCGCGAGATCAGGCAGCTACTTACTTAACACGCACCCAGTGTTAAGTACATTACAACGCACAGCCCTCTTCTCTTCTAATATATAAAGCTGCCTATAATATATGAGCAAAACTTTTGCTTTATGACTCAGTATTTCATACTGGGAATGTGGGCATTGCTTGAAATGCGCTGCATCTCACTGTGCTGTGGAGATCTGAGAGATCTCACTGATTTTCATCAATCATGTCTCTGATTTTCATGTGCTCTATCAAAGAGAAACATTTCTGTCAAAGAGAGAAACAAAAATCAAGCCTTCACAAAATCAACCTCCCGCAAAATGAGTAAAACTGCCTTATGTGTGGATCTGAGAAGTGTGTTTTTCCAGATGAAAATCAGTCCTGTCTGTTAAATGAATACACATCTTTTTGATGAGAAAAATACAGTACAATACAATTTTGTTTTATTTGTTTGACTCCAGGGTTGGAGTGGTATTTACATCCATAGTCCATTTCATTCATACTATTTAAAATCAGCATATGTCATAATAAACCTCTTTGTCTTTCTTTGTTTTAATAGATTTTTGGTATGTTTATGATATATCAGGATATGTAAAGGATCAGCGTCATGCTTATATCATAACCATGTTAACATGTTTAAAGACGAATGAAAATGTCCTTTACTTGGATACAGTAGAAGAACTGATGTTGATTAAGATGGTGCTCTTTAAAACAATACCAATGTGACATTAAGCAGTTATGTTAAATTTGCTTTATTTTTTCTGACTTTAAATGATGCGTCTCAGGACAGGGACTGTTTATTTTATTACAATTTGAGATTATAAAGACCTTAGCCTGAAATGTATCCAGCCTGAAATGTAACTCATGTATCCAGATTTTGAACCTGCTCATCAGTGTTTGAATCTGAACGTGTGGTTCAATGAAATAAGTACAGTTTTGGAAGCCATAGACAGCCTGCCATCTGCATCTTAATTCAAAAACTTTATTCAGCTGTTTTGAAATAAAGATGTAGCCCTGATAACAATAAATGGAAGCCGGTATATTTGTTTGCATTATTGAAGGCAATTAAAATTAACTTTAGCCCTAAACAGTCATTGTAAACAACATTATTTAGTTATGTGATGGACAGTCAATGATAAGACAGAAGCAGTCAAACAAACATTCTGTTTGAACTCTTATAACTGTTTATTGAGTCTGTTACAAAATGCAGTCTATCTATTTCCACATGAAGCATGAGATCTCTAACATCAGCGTGGGCTGTAAATTCTTCCTCACATTAAACACACTGCTGCCAGGGTCCCACATCACTTACAAGAGTCACATTATTCATAAAGGGGTTCATGACACTCAAATGCAACAAACAAGGCTTTGCATGAGACAACATTGTTTTCAGAAAAGAACTAACAAAGGCTTGTGCTGCAATGCAATGAAAGGAGACAGTAACAGAGAAAACAGTGACTTGAGGCGATATTTGGGATGAGCATTGACAGAGAAGGCACTGGTTTTTTAAGAGTAGGAAAAGACTCATGCACTCTTCTGTTGAAGAAGCTCATATTGAATTACACATGCAGGTTGCAAAACTAATGAAATGTGAAAGATATTCAAGTTTTATATACGATCATATAAACATGAATGGCATACGTTAAAATTAAATAAGCAAACTGTGAAAACAAATTAGATCTAAAATATTTTTAATGGTATGAATAAGACCAACATTTCACATAAAAATCCCCCATCATTTCTATTTCTCCTGATCACTGGTCAATATGTTTATCCATATCTGCACTCAATTACTAAAGTACCGACTACCACATTTTCTAACTAGTTACGAGCTTATTTTAGAGTTCATTTCTCAAGCTGCAGGATCACTTTTCTAGCTTTTAAGGAACGTTGCATTTTAAATTGAAATGAGAATTATTGGGTGCATGTTAAAGGAGCTTTACACACAGCGATTCATTTTAGGTTATTAACACGACTAAAAAATTGTTGCAACTGGAAATGATAAATTGAGAGTTGAAGTTGTCTGTCTGTTGTATTCAATTGTAATATTACTCAATAAAGCACGCTGTTAACTAATGAACGGATTCACCACTAGGAGGTGACAATGCGTATGTACAGACACATGCGTATGTACAGTAGAACACATACAGTATGTACAGTAGAACACAGTATGTATGATCTGCACCTCTAGATGCGTGTGATTGTATGATTTGACCAGAGTTCAATAATATTTTGTTTTGTAACAGTGCTGTTTAAAGCAGAACTTCCAATCACATGTAGATGGGCTTTAATAAAGTACTGTAAATAAAGTACATAAACATGCTGTGAGGGGTTAAAACATCATGAAATCAATGACAGATACTGTAAGACAATCTGAGTGAGGGAGACTGACCTTTAACACCGTTCTCTGCAGACACACAAATCGCTTACTGTATGACTACAGACTAAACTGTGCTGTGCTTGATATCTTCAATGCAAACAGTAACTCTGTGCTGCTCTGAGAACAGTGACAGAGTGTCAAAGACATGTAAACATATTAGCAGGAGTTGTGACATTTTCACAAGCATTTTAAGGAGACACAAAGCAGCATTATTGTGTTTTTTTCTCCCTAAGACAAATACAATATGTGCTTTGAAATGGACCTGTAGCTTCCAATCTACATAATCTATATATTATAGTTGGCAAATAAAAACACTCTAAATACATTTTTAAAATACACTTTTGAAAACTTACATTTACTTTGTTTTTTATCTTTATTTTATTTTTTTGACATGTTTTGGCTGGACCCTTTTGTAAGAACATTCTGGAATGCTTCTGTAGAAGTGTTTCATGCCTGTTGACAGATGGAAGGTGAGGACTGCTTACTGACTGCTGTGCTTTACAAACACTAGCCGATGAGCTCAGAGTTTATTACACTGGAGGGAATCTGTACTACACTGTGTGATGCATCTGTCCTGTGCTGTATTGAGTTCAACGCAGAGATGCCGTGACAATAAGTGTTAAACAATGACAGGCAACTCATTTCCCAAACAATGCCAGAAATATTCCTCCAAAAACAGGCCACTTCAATAATGACAATAATTTCCAAATCAGAAATGTTCAGTGATTGCGCTTATGTTCCAAATGAAGGTTCAAAATGAAGGTACATCTGGTTTACATGTAAAGAACAAAAACTGTCCAGATATTTTTTCCCTTTGATTTAAAACTTGGTGTTAATGTTGGTTTAGGGGTAAATCACTGTTTTGGGGAGCAGTTGTGGAGTATAAAGGTAATATTGACTGTATATGAGCCTATATTCAGATGTTAAATGACGTTCTCAAACAGCTGCATGGATCTCATGATGTTCTCGTCCTGCAGGGAAGAAAGCAGCACAGGTAAGACTTCAGCATGATCTCACCTGTGGAGATGAATGATGGACAGCAGGGAAACAGCTGCACTCAAGTTCACATCATACAAGGTTTTTTTCTGCTCAGGCAAACCGCATTGTAAATATTTATCACATCAATGACATTCATACATTCAGAAAATGAGCCTTACGTTCTGACAGCAGTCTATAAACTCATCTATAGTCACCACTCCATCTCTGTTTCTGTCCATTTTCTGTGGAGACATGACAAGGGTCAGAGGGTCATCTGAGTGATGTCACTCTGTTTGAGGTTACTCTGTTCATTTCTGCTTAGCTGAATCATTATAACAACATCAGCGGAAACACGATCACTTAACACTGCTTTATCTGAAGTCAGTGTGAAAACTAAATCAATACAGAACATCTTCAATAAGATTGCAGGCTGCATTAGTTCAAAAAATATAAAAAAAAAAATATGACACAATGAAAAGATTCAGTCTCACCTGGAAAAATATCTCCACATGCTGTCGTGGGGTCTCCTCTTTAAGGATGGGACATGTGCATTTTCCCATCATGTCATAGATGGACTTGATGATATCTAACATTTCCTGTGAAAAAAGACACAGATGCTCTTTAGTGCTTCTACGATGATAAGGTTTCATTCTCATATTCTTCTTTATAAATGATTTCCTGAATGCATTTACCTCTTTTGTAATATATCCATCTTTATTGATATCATACAGATTAAAAGCCCAGTTAAGTTTCTCCTGAATGGTGCCTCGTAATAGAATGGAAAGACCCAGCACAAAATCCTGTGAATTCAGCAGAGAACGTGCAGATATCAGTGAGAACAGAAGAGTAGTGCTGGGTCATAATAACACAAAAATAACATAACAGCAATAAGATCTAGAGTAAAGCTTTGATAGTACAGTAGCATGCATTTTATTATCCAGTAAACAGACTGCTGTACTTCTTCAGATAATGATATCTATTATTGATTATTGGTATTATTGATCACTAACTCAGTGTAAACTCATCAAACATTTCTCCTCTGGAAAGAAATGTTTTTAATAACCACATAACTACTTTTCTTCCCACGTTTTTTTAGGCTGTAGTTCCCACATGAGCACTCAAGACTGAGATGAGTAAAATAAAGCTAAGACTCAAGACTGAGATGAGTAAAATAAAGCTAAGACTCAAGACTGAGATGAGTAAAATAAAGCTAAGACTCAAGACTGAGATGAGTAAAATAAAGCTCAAAGACTCAAGACTGAGATGAGTAAAATAAAGCTAAGACTCAAGACTGAGATGAGTAAAATAAATCTCATTACAGGTCAAAGCAATGAACAATTTGCACTACCTGCCATTTGCACTATCAATTATGAAATACTACTGTCATTCATAAACAGAACTGTGTACTGGTCGGCAATGTTATTGTCTGTCCCAGTAGTCACTGTACTGTCTTGTGCTGTCTGTTTGCACTTGTGCACTTTATGTATATAAATGATGTATTCTTGTTCTGTGTTGTTCTGTGTTGTATTGTAGCACGTTGGTCCTGGAGAAACATTGTTTCGTTTCACTATGTACTTGTAAATGACAATAAACTCCACTTTGACTTTGACTTTTTGACAAGCAATGTTTGTTTAAAGCTATTTAAAACCTTGTTTAGCTCCAATTGTTCATTATCTGCAAATAATAAGTAGCTGACATGTTAATGAGCTTTTAGGTTAACAGACATCAGGAAATTTACATAAACATATACAGGTAACAAAAAATATATACTTTAGGTGTGTGGCTGGTCACATTTCTTAAATTTTTTCTCCATATCAATTCCCTGTTTGCATTATTAGTACATTTTACATAATCTCACAGTGTGATAACTTTATGTTGATACGTACAAACATTTCAAATTTATATGAGGTCATAACGACCACAAGACTATCTGCAACACATCATAATAATGTTTTATTTGTCAATATTAGTTGACAATCACCAATCAAGAATATTTTAACTAGGAATAATAAAATGTCATACTGCAGAACGTTAACTTCCCAAAAGTATTTCATGTCAACTAACCAAAACAGTTTAAAACTGGGACAGTGAGGCAGTGCACACAAACACAATGATATTACTTTCAGTATCAGACTTTCAGTTTAAATTCTTTCAATTTCAGAATCACTGTATTTCAGAATGCAGCACAGATATTAAAATACCTCAATACCTCAAAACTGACAGAGCCGTTGTGGTCTGTGTCGAATGCATTGAAGAGAAAATGTGCATATGTTGATGCATCTGAGAAGTAAAACAGAAAATCATCAATCACAATAATAGTTTTACCCTCAACACAACCTGTTCCTGTCTCTGCTCAACAAAGAGTGCATGAGCCTCTGTACGCCTGTGTTCAGTATATTAAACATAATAAACCAGTGTGTCTGTGTGTGTAAATGTGTGCAACAGAACGAAGCAATGTGAGACAGATTTGTCATTAGTCAGTGAGGAAATAAGAAAACCTGTTTGCTCTGTAAATGAGGTTTCTGTACTGTGATGCATATACACCAACCATCACTTTTCTTGAATGTAATTTGAAAACCATTAAATGTATGTTTCATTACTACAAAGATGTAAAACAGTACAGAAAACAGTAGCAGAAAACACACAAGTACAAATGCACAAATACACACACCTCCCTGTGGGAAAAACTGAGAGTAAATATCCTTAAAAGTATCTTCATTGACCACACCACTGGGGCATTCCTGAAAACACACACAAAGACAATCATGTTGTTATATACATAATACTGTAGGAAGTCCATTCTGAAGTCAAATGTCTGTCATATCTGAAAATGTGAAGCAACACTCAAATCCACCAGTTGTATAAAACGTTAAATCACATTGTGACATCTCATCAGCCAATAGTCCTTCACTTATAATAAATGAGCAGGGAAAGATTCTCAGTAATGTATAGCGGGAAGATGAACTAAGTGTGCACTGAGTATGCTCTAAGTGTGCACTGAGTATGCACTGAGTATGCTCCAAGTGTGCACTGAGTATGCTCTAAGTGTGCACTGAGTATGCACTGAGTGTGCACTGAGTATGCTCTAACTGTGCACTGAGTATGCTCTAAGTGTGCACTGAGTGTGCACTGAGTGTGCACTGAGTATGCTCTAAGTGTGCACTGAGTGTGCACTGAGTATGCAGACATCACAAGAGATTGTTTGATTTTTTACAACAGAAAAGCATTTACATTATTTTTGTTATTAATTTGGTTATTCTTGTCAAGGGATTTGAGAGTTCTCAACTGCTGTAGCCAAAATGTTTGTTACGAAATAATAAAGGTTCCTAAAAGTACCATTTCTTTCTTACCTTTTAAAAGCCTGTAAAACCTTTCTCCACTACAAAGAGCCTTTTGTGCAACAGTAAGGTTCTGTGGATGTTAAAGTTTCTTTATGTGACCACACAGCGTATTTGTGAACATATAGGGTGCATCAGACATAACATGTGTACATGTTATTATTAAACCCGGCTGGTGGTTGAAACTAAAACAGAATGAGCATATGCCAACAGTTAAAATAAATCACAAAACCTCCCTTGACAACACTCATAAGAGCAACAATGTACAGATGTACATTTCAAATGATCAATGTTGTTTTAATTGTGGAAAATAACTAACTCTAACTAACTCTAACGCTTTTAAAACGACTCTGCATAACTGAAGTCTTAATAATGTTTTGATTTATAACAGATGAGCAGCTCTCATATTCAGATTCAAAAGAAGAGGTACAGTACTGATGCTGTTGTGTTTATTTGTACCTTTGTACCTTTCTCAGCTAGACTCTGAAGTTTGTGTCTTGTGTGTGTGTTCGTGGTTTATCGTAATGATGCAGGTAAGAACATTTACTTCAACAATTAATGAACTCCTGCAGAAACGTGCAGAATCACAGGATTGTGAAAGTCTTAAAAAACAATCTACAAGAATAATCTGTAATTCTGAAGAAGTTATTAGCTAACTGGTGCAAGAGTGTCATAAACTCCAGGAATGTTTATTTCCAGGATTGTTATGCGAGTCACCAGTACACAGAGCTGCTAGTTAGTGCAGGTGATTTCTGTTAATGCAGTACACAGAGCTGCTAGTTAGTGCAGGTGATTTCTGTTAATGCAGTACACAGAGCTGCTAGTTAGTGCAGGTGATTTTTGTTAATGCAATACACAGAGCTGCTAGTTAGTGCAGGTGATTTCTGTTAATGCAGTACACAGAGCTGCTAGTTAGTGAAGGTGATTTCTGTTAATGCAGTACACAGAGCTGCTAGTTAGTGAAGGTGATTTCTGTTAATGCAGTACACAGAGCTGCTAGTTGCAGGAATAAGGAAATGTGCTTTTAGGTGTAACTATTTCAAGCAAAGCAATTGCTGAAAATTGCTTAGACACCCTTAATCCACAAAGGAGAGATTGAAGTTATTTTCTATTACCAGAACTATTATGTCTATTCCAAGAGAACTACATTATTCATTTTAATCAGTCTGTTTCAGAAACTGCAGGAGATTGTAGCTCACAGGAAAACAGTTTAAAGTTCCACTGACAGTCTGGTGTTCCACTGCACTTGTTTTGAGTTGAACTGTAGCATAATTAACATCAAAACTTGCACTTAATCTCTCTAAGCAGACTGTGTTTAGTCTGAACTGATGTTTATAAAGTGGCACATGTAACAGTTCATGACAAAACTGTGAGGAACAAACATCAAAATTCAATGAATGAAAAACAGCCTCTGGCATTTAGAGCAGAGGGCTCGTGAAGGTTCATTGGCTGTGTATTGAGTATCAAGAGGACTGCAGCACTCAGAGGTGTTTGCTGAGAAAATTGGGCCTAGTAGCAGAATTTGATAAGCAGACTGAAAGAGTTTGTTTTTAAATCTTCAGAAATAAAAAAACTGCATAAAGGGGTCATGACATTAAATTTCTCTTGATCTTTTGACATATAAAAGGTCCTGCAAATTTTATAGCTTAAAACTTCCTCCTCATCAATAACAAAAGCATTTATGTGATTGTTCTCCAGAAAAAAACAAATGTGAAACGGCTGGATTTGTGACATCACAGGGTAGATTCATTTTCATATGACCTGCCCCAGAGCAAGATAACATCAGCTACTTTTACATCATCACATCTTTGGCTTCACCCACGGTTAAGTTGCAAAGAAGCAGAAACAGTCTCCTCCTGACAGACCAACATCACAGCAACATCCTCTTTGTTTGGGATTATTCCACTATGACATCACACAACAGGCTGAAGAGAACGTTGGTGGAGAGAGGGAATCTGAAGGCCTTGTTACACTCACAATGGTTTTTGATAGCAGTAAGATGCCAGACAAACACGGTGCAGCTCCTGACTGTGCTGATCATTGGCTAAGACTTTTTATCACATCTAAAGGTTCTTATAGTCAACACTCAAATCAGACTTTTTAATCACAGGATTTAAAACAGCATGGTAAAAATTACTTGATTTTGAATGTTTATTGGGCTAAAAACTTCAGTTATATTATAATTACTCCTCAGGGAACAAAATAAAATAGAAATCCTATGTCATGACCTCTTTAAGTTTGCTAGCATGACTGAAAGATCCAGAACCTTACACACTGGCACCTTTGATATATGAAGCCTATTACAAAGGCCTGACCTCATAATGAACTTCCACCGCCCCTCTGTGCATTACAGCTGAATACAGTGATGGAGCAACACAATTCCTGTCGAGCTGTTTTCAAATAACTGGCTGGAAAGTGTTCAAATCTGTTCTGTTTTAGGCATTTAAATCTGAGTTTTTATCTAGTTTTATCTGGAACACGGAAGAAGGCACTAAGGTGTGTGTGTTTTAACTCTTACAGTACCACATTCAATGTATCTATATCTTCCCTTGAGACATACTGTACATAGACTATGGAGACCAGCTTCTGTCTCAGCAAAACATGGTCACAATAGCCCTGTGTCCAGTGTCAAAATCAAATTTAATCTTTGTTATATTTATGCTAGGGCTGTGAATTGATTAAAAATGTAATCAAAGTATGGTGTGGTGAATAACTGATATGATCAACACATAAATATTTGTTAAAATGAAATATAAAAACATTGTAGTGGCAGATGTTAACAGATTTCTATACACTAGTTTAGCAAAAAATGAGGTGGATTGCTTAGCATTGCCTCAGGAAAAATGACATGAAGCTTATTTCATTTGTCAGTCAATTTTCAGATCAATCCATTCAGATGAAAACAATCCCTGCTTCGCCGTCTTCAAATGACTAGCCAGAAAGTGTATTAAGTACCTACAAAAAGCTGTTCAGTGCACAAGACTGTCACAAATTTATAAAACGATTCCTTGACCTGCACAGTTCTTCCCTGATTTTTAAAATGTAAAAATCAGAACAAAAATAGTCCAAAATGTACCACACTGAAACACTAACTCCAATTACCTCTGGTCCCAGTGTGAGAACAGCCCTTAACAAGTTGTGTCGAATCTAGCACTTCACATCTCTGACATAATGTGAATGGAGGCCGTGTTGTTACAGTGAGTGTCAGTGAATTCAAAGAGATTTTCATGTTGATGTCATTCTCTCTCTCGTGCACTCGGTGGGAGAGAGACCCCGTGTAATCATCTTAAAGACACAGCACCCATCACAACACATCACTCGCCTCAACTTCCAAAGTTCTTAACATTATCAAGAGGCTGAAAACTACGCAAGCTTCATCAACACTGTTTGCCCAACACAACGCTGAGAGATTCATGCACAGAGAATCAGGTGAAGGGTATTTGGCATGTTTTGGTTTGAGTTCAGCAGTAATTTTAGCAAATTGAAAAACGCTTGCATAAGTCTATCATATGCAAGATATAATAACCAAAATAACTAGTGACGAATATTTTCATTCTCTTTGAGCTTCTTTGCTGACGGACTGCAGATTTATTTTTTTGTACTGAGCATTTGAACAACTACTGAACCTTAAAATTCACCTAACAAGTCCTTTCATCTGAGAAACCCTCATTTCACATGACCCCAGCCATGTTTCAAACCCACTCTGACCTCAAACAGGAGCTTATAAACGTCACCTGCCACACCGATTCAGCTGCAAGCAATGAGTAATCTGCTCTTTCATTGGTGCAGAGAAAGTGGGAGGAGACTAAAACAATCAAGTGATCAGATCTCTCACTGCATGACACACAATTCTCTCAGAGCAGTAAGCAACTATTGCAAACATTGTTTTGTGCAGTCATGAGTCTTAAACGGCTGTTTGATGGCTTTTCTGTCTGATCAAGAACAGTTGTGTTGGGATCAAATAATCCAAATGTGTTCAGGACATTTTATATTTAAACAAGCCCATCTGTCTAGAAACTATGAAGAACTGACAAAAATAAAGACAATAATTATTCGAAGATTAATCTCTTATCTGAAGATAAAATTTGCTTCCAATCTATAATTATTATTACAACATTAAATACAATTTTTTAAATCCAAATGCAGAAAAATATTTGACTGGACTACAGGAAATTGTCTGTTATAGCAGCTGTCTGACAAATACTGTTCAAAGCTATTAACAACTCTGTAATTTAACCAAATTCATAAATAAACTTTTAATTTTATATAGGACACCACATATGATAATGATCAAATCAGAATTTAGGGTGACCATTAAAAACACCTGCCACAGGTGGTATGTGGGTGTGGTTTGATTTCTTCCTCTGAGAGTCTGATAATGAAAGGGGGACTCATGTCCCACTCTCATGCTTTGTCATCTGACAATTTGGGTCGAGTTAATTTGGTGTTGTCTCATTACATTACGCACCAGAGGTGACAAAAGATGGGCCACTCCAGAGACCTTCATGTGACCTGATTATTGAAGGAAGTGTGATATCCGTTTGAGTCTATGGCAAACGTACATGTTCAGACACCTACACGCTCAACTCAACATTTAAACAAACTTATAAATAAATAAATAGAATCTAAACCATCATTTTCTCGGTATTAAAAAAACAATAGAAGAGAAGCTGTACGTAATGTAGGAACATCATCATACGTTCTTGAAGCCCCTGTAGAGGATTTGAAGCTCTTTGCGAGAGAAGCGTGTCTGAGCCTCCAGTTGCTCCAGACCTTCAGGTCGATGTCGAGCAGAAGACAGCTCCAGCTCATCTTCAACACTGTCTGTGAAGAAAGACCAAAACATTTGCTTTATGATCTACGCTCAACATTAACCTTCAGTATCAGCCACCTCAGTAGAACATTTAACAATTCAGACCTGATACCACGTCAAATTCATTAAATATCCCCACATACTAGATGTACAACATTTAAAGAGACCTGAAGAAACCTCCTTTCCCCAGTTGCTCCCCGGGTGCTGCAGTGCTAGCTGCCGTTGCTCTGGGTGTGTGTTCACAACTCAGTGGTGTGAGTTAAGTGCAGAAATGTTGTTGTTACCATACCTAACAAATAAATCACTTCACTTAAAAATATGTTTTTCTTTAGGAATACTTTGAAAAGTATTTCAGCACAAATAGTCCATTGATTTTTTCTTTTTGTATAAATGTTTCAGAAAGTTTTTGTCTCAAACTCAGTTCAACACACACTGTTCTGCGCTCTTGAGCAAATGTGTTCACAGGATCCTCCTCATCCGCCTCACTGTCTCAAGCTCATTACATCTACAAAAGCTTCAGCTCAGATCTGAACCCCAGTAATACTACAGTGTATTTCTGCAGGGTCTCCATTCAAATGCATTAGCTTAGCTCATCTAACATGCAGTATGACCTGTGCTTGAGATTTACACATTATTCATTTACACGCTAAATCATCAAAGACTGAAGACCGAAAGCCTACCAGCCAATAAGAGGAATTAGTCAGAATTAGTCACAAACTTCCACAAGCACTTCAATCAAATTCAACAAAAGGACAAGCTGTCATACATACTGGGAAAAAAGCCAATAAGCTCGAACCTGCTGCGAGATACGTCAAGTCCTGTCACGACAGAAGGACACAAAACACAAAAACTGACACTGTATGACAGAACCGTCACCACTGATGTGACTCTACTATACACAGTACTTCCACATTTTCTGTTTATTTAGATGTATATATTTCGATGCCCATATACTTTTTAAAATTGCTTTTATTGTTCCTCTTATTATGTATTTGTGTGAAAATGTTTATATTTAATGTTTCCATGCTTTGGCAATGTAAAACATTCTTTTTATCATGCCAATAAAGCTTTTTTGAATCTTGACACACTGACACACCTTCAAACTCTTCAAGCATGAAGAGTAACGGCTCATACATGACACTTCCTCACCACACACAACTGACATACAAACATCAAAAGACTGGCTTTTCTTATCAACATACAGTGATCAAAACAGCAGAGAAATCTAGCACCTCATGGCCTTCATCAAAGCCCTCTTTGACATCAATCTGACACATTGCAACTGTAAAAACATTTAGCAACAATGAGTAATTTCCAAAGCAGTTAATTACGTGCTTCCTCAGTTCCATCATTTACTACATTTAAATAGTTTGTACAACTTTATCCGAGAGGGAAAACAGCCGCTGATCTGATGTTCCAGACATATTAAAGTCTGTTTGGAAACTGTTTTGCTTTGATTGGAACCACTTTTAAATTTGCCAGTTGTTGAATAAACCGTTGTATAAATGCAACTTCATGCCATGCTGATATTTAACAGAACACTATATGTAAAAACAAAGTGTCATAGTGTTCCTGTAGCTCAACTGGTAGAGCATTGTGTTAACAGCACAAAGGTTGTGGGTTCGATCCCAGGGAACACAAGTACTGATAAAAACGTACACCTTGAATTTACTGTAAGTCACTTTAAGCGTCTGCCAAATGAATAAATGTAAATTACTTCAATATATTAATATTCTGTAACTGTTGCTCTCTGAATACAAAACATTTAAAAACAAAAATAAAGAATCAATAAATGACATGTTAATGGTATCATACTTAAAATAAACTGAAGCTTTTAAAAACAATAGCAGTTTAATGTCCCCACACGTGTATTGCCCAGCACACGGTGTACGCTGCAGACTGAACACGAGTGAAACACTGCTGTCTAACACAGTACAGAACCAACAGCCCACGGATGAATTTGACTCTTCTAAAAACCGGTTACTGGAAGGTCATGGGGTCATAAAAAGAACCCATTGCTGTGCCAATCACATTTGATGCAACAAATTTCTACTTTATTTTAATTTTGGCATCTGCAAGGTAGGGACTAAACATGTCCCGTGAAGCAAAAACTCTATTATAAACTTTAAAATGACACTGATTTAGGTTGTGTTCGAGAAGTGCCTCGTGGAGATACGTTTTAAATGTAATATAAGCTGTGCCTGCTAGTTGCTGTTTTCTGAGAAGTTTTAGACAAAATGATCAAATAACATTTTTTGCCTGGAAGATGATGTAATAGGTAAAAAAAAAGACTTTAGTAGAGAGTAGAGAGTCATCTTGAAACCTGAACATCAGAGTTTCCTTGCATCAGGAAACAACCACCCAGCAATACCCTAGCAACCACCCATAACACTCTGGTAACCACATAGCAACACACTACAATCATTCAGAACACTTCAGAAACAGCACAGCAACCTCTAAAAGCTGCCCACAACACCCTAGTATTACAGTTGCACCTCACACTTCCCCCAAAAACTGTAAAACCCAGCTGGTAATAAACTGAAAGTTTCAATTTAACATGCGTCAGTGAAACAAAGACTGGAACTGTATAATATTATATCAGTTTGCTACAGCATTTTTCAATATATTACGGTGCATTATGAACTACTGTGTCGTGTCCAGTCCAGTATGACCTACAACTCATTTGATAACTTCCTGCGGCAGTCTTTCTCACATTTATAATGTATATGCACCTCAACCCGGGCAAGTGATATTATTGAGTGTGGACGTAGTTTTCTGCTCAGAGCTGACTGCTCCTCAGAGATCACGTACTTTCCACAGGCTGCCTCCAGACACGACCACTCGCTTGAGGCAGCAAAACAGGCAAACATTGCCTAAAGAGACCACACGTCACAAATGACAGGAAAGAGTAATAAAATCACACAGCAGAGTGCTCCATCAGACACTTTATAAAACTCTTCTATTACACACTGACAATGTCAAAGGACAGAAGCAATGCAGGTCCTCACATGTACTGTAAAGATGGAGAAATGAATAACTGTCTTGCACAAGTATTTAGTTTGAGCGTGTACGGAACTGACATCAGGTTTAAACCTCCACAGCATCAGTGAGAACATCAACTTTTCTGATTGTTTTACAGCAGTTCAAAGCTGGTGAAACTCTATGAACAGCACTAGCTTTATGTATTAGCTTACATGTGTGAAATAACTTTCGCAGCACTGACCCAAAACCAGAGAAACAGACCGATTACAGCCGCTGTCCTCAACTCAGCAAACCTGTTACCTGAAAATGAGCTGAGATGTAAAGGCTAGTTTGTGAGGAAAACGTGTTTTGTTTTGTCTTTTGTATAAAGGACTCCTGAAAGAGGCTCCAGGATGCCAATGAAATGCTTAGCAGCACAGTTAGCAGCACAGTTAGCAGCACAGTTAACAGCACAGTTAGCAGCACAGTTAACAGGTTTCAAAGCTCTCAGACACTTCCACCTGCTCCTCTTTACTGAGAAAGAGGAGAAACTGCAAGCAGTAATTCACAGCCTGCATGTGCAGATGTGTTTATGCTCTCAGAATCACATCTGCTACTGAACACAAATGTGTCTCTGTACGTTACCAACACAATGACATCAGGCACGCTAGCAGGTAATGATGCAGAAAATGACTAAACTGCTAGTGATAGATGGTCAACAACTGTGTGAACTGAGGTTCAGTTTCAGTCACTGCATTTGCAACCATAACCAGAGGCATTTTGTTTCTCTGTAATATGTTAAAAGACAAAAAGTGTGTAATTCAGCGTCTGCTAAATGAATACATGCTTATGAAAAATGTTGACTTGAAGAACATACAAAACATATTATATTGATATTTTGAATAAGGTGGGATTAATGTAAAGAACTGGTGTGATGAATCAGTGATCCATCTTAATGTACTGAAACACAGCATAATATTGTTGGTAAATATCTGTCCCTTCTCATCTGTGATGGTGTCTGTTAACATCAACATCTATATCAGAGGCAATCTGTCTCTGTCACAGGTCACTGCCGTGTGTGCTTAGATGCAATAAAATGAGGTGTTAAGCTTCACGTCTCCTTTAGTGTGTTTCTCAGGCAGATTCATCAACATCAGCTGCAACAGAAACTGAACCTGACATCACAATTTAGCAGTTAACACACACACATCGCTTTCTTTGCTTTTGGATGAATCTGTCCGAGACAATTGCTGTAAGGCGGCTTTTGTTTGTGTAGGTAAGACAATAGATGGTTAAAAGGAAAAAGAGAGCCAGTCACCAATGCATTGTGTGAAATTGATCACATAAAGGCCATATACACCTTTACATTCATCAGTTTAAAGTAGCAGCCACACACCAAACACTAATGAAATACAGATGACCATTAAACACTCAGAACTAGCAACACTTACAAACACACTTAACACTGGCATCCCTAGAAGATAAATCATTCATGAGTGACTTTCCTTAACAGTCAACAACCTGAAATGGCAACTGTTTTTGTGTAACACTAAACAGTTTTACACATATATAAATGTGATCTGATGGCAGGAGTTTTAGTTTTAGTACAAAGCTACTGTCACAGACATTTCCTTTGAACAGTTCAGACAGTTCAGCTTTAAGTCTTTGTGATCGTGTTGATTTCCTGGCAGACTATTTTGCTTCAGTGGGTTTTAAAGGCAGATGTTCAAATCTTAAATCCTGTAATAATGGGCCACTAGAAAGTCCTACTGAAAGAGCAGCAGATCAGTATAACAAGGTCCTTTTCTGACATTATTCAGTCTGTTTTCAGCTGTCTGTTTAACTGTCTCATTTTCTTTAGGGGGAGAGAGAGGTCAGAGGGTCAGTTTATGAAGCAGGCCAATTTTAAGTAACATTTGGTATTAAAGTCACTGATATAAGGTCTAATTTGTCAATAAAATGTAACAGTATTAAAACTAAGCAATACTCTGCTAGACTCAATTTTTTGTGTTTATAACATCACAGTTTGCATCACAAACGCTGATTAATAAGTAGTGAAAGGTTGATGGATGAGCCAGGCTGATAATTGGCCCTCTTGAGATATTCAGTATTGACCAATAACTGCCTGATTGGCTGATTCATAGAACTTGTTCTAGTTTGTGCCTGTTCCAAAATCTACATATAGTCATTAGATGCACATTCGTTTTTTTAGTGAATGTAAATACTGTGTTTAAATGCAGGAAGCATGTATAAATGGTCTTTACCTTGCTCTATAAAAACTGCTATCAGCATGTCCATTAAAACATATTATTTCAGACAATGACTCAGGTAAATATCCTACAGTAATTTTTAAATGTAAATGGCAGCTCTAGAATCCAGATGACCTCATTTGGTGATGTACAGCAAAGTGTTTTAAACTTGTTCTGTAAAACGAATTAATGAATTCACTGTTTGAAGTGTATTTTGTAACCCTGAATGTGAGTATTGATTAATCGGCGTGAATAATTACAATTGGTCGCAGTTTCCTGGTATCTCACACCCATCACGTTCTCCCATTCAGTTCCACACAGCGGTGGACATGCTATAATTAAACAGTTTGCTCTCCTGGCACCACTTCAAGTGTGACAATATGATTTATGTGCTTCTTACTGTAGAAACCTGATAAGCAATTATGAAGGAAAAGGTTGCTCTGTGTCAGTTTTGCGGGATAGAGTAGAACTGTGGGAGTCTATAGCAAGCTGGGGAGCAGATGAATGAGGTACACCTGACTTATCAGTGAGCAGATACACCATCAACGTGTCTTTGTGTCTCTGATAGGATCCTTGTAGCTCATCTATCATTCAAGAAAGAAAGTGTGGAAGTTAGTGACACCCTGTTAATGAAGCTACAACAAACAAGCAAAGGTCAGCATCTGCAGGCTGCTGCTTCACAGGAAACATGCTTTTGGAATTTACCCATGAAGAGATGCCGAGATCAAATTAGACTTGCCTTTTTAAAGCAAATTTGAATAGAGATGCAATAAATCTAGTTACGGCCAAAGAACATAAACAAACAAGTCATGCTGCAGACAATATCCTCCAACTGCAAAACTGTGAACTCATAAAGACTGGATGCTTACAGGATTA
>JAZGTK010008815.1:0-17882 GCA_036877625.1 Ambastaia sidthimunki | reverse complement strand
TCTGCAGTCGTCTTTAACACTGACTCGTGTCAGTAACACTTGCATCTTATCATCAGTGTGTGCAGGACAGCTGGTGATGAAATACTTCATCAGATTAACTGTGTTTGATCAGACCTGACTGTGACTGAACAGTTTAAAGCAGTTAAACAACACAGTGTTATCACTAGAAGCCACACACACACATATACAGTATAAAGGGTTGCACAAAAAAGTGCTATACGGTATGCGTGCGATAATGCTTTATATTTCTAAAATCAATTTTTACATTTTATTAAAATATATTAAAAAAACGGAACATTTTATAACCAGCATTTCTTGTTCTTTCTAGGCAAAGAAGCTTCTACTATCAGTTTTTAGCATCTGCATGAACCTGAAACTGACTATACAGAACTTTATGAAGTGCTTCTATATGCTATTATAATATAGAATATAGGTCAGGGTCACAGCAGTTAGGACTTCAGATTCCCATCAGAGATTCCAGACATTCTTTGGGAACGTTCCTCTGGAAGAGACCCATGTGGATCGTCTGAGGGGTTTCACACCGCAGACCCCCTTCGGTTCTCAAGACGTCTGTGTCTCAGCCTCGCTGTCTCTCCCTCCTGCATGTTCTGATCAGTGGTTGCCAGGGCAGCATCCAGACATCTGGCTCTCCTGGAATGAGTGTCTGCTTCAGCAGGGAACGCCGGGATTCTGTCTGTGGGATCATTAAAAGGCCAAACGTGAGGCGTGAAACTTTAGAAGTTTTATGGTCCAGGAATGTTACATGATCGATTTAGTGACTGAGTGCATGAAAAAAACTGTGAGAAAACTAAAATGATACAAAATCTGAACAAAATATGACTAACATACACCTAACAAAATTGTTAATTGTTTTGGTTAACAATTACCACTATGACTGAAGGCAGTTGTGGCTGGTTGTCAGGGTGTTGCTATGGAGCTGTTAAAGTATTTTTAATAGCTTTATAGTGCATTTTCTAGTGCTCTGAGTTGTTTTTAACATGTTGCTATGCAGTTCCTAGGGTTATCTGACTGGTTGCTAGGTGATAGACCAAAAAAAATGTCTGTAAGGGACAAAAATTACTTTTTGACACCTGACAAACTAAAAAAATGAGATTAACATTAAAGCTGCAATCTGTAACTATTTTAGGCTAAAAATAAACAACAAGTTGTTGAGCAAGTACAGATCAGTGTTGAACACAATCTCTTTATCTTACCCACATTCACAACAGTAACTTTATAGTGATGATTAACAATTATAATAATGGTTTGGCTTTATTTGACTTTAACATACATAATGAAAAGTATGTAAAGAAAACCTGCAATGTTGTGTTTTAAACAGAGATGGCGCTGGTGAAAGTTTGCAGCTTTATCATGAGTATGTGGGTCACAGTAAGCCATTATAGAGAAGAAATCATCGGGCCAATGATAAAACTAAAAGAATTCGACTGTCTGCTCCATCAGGTTTATTAATTTTTCCAGACGGCACTCCAGAAATATCAGTAGCTGATGAGAAGTGTGGACAGTTTAATCATCCTTTAAGAGGAAAGATCATCAAAAAACGTATTAACAACGATCTGTGGAAGAAAAACTGTTTCGAAATTTTTCATTTAGGGCACTTGTGAGTGAACCACCAGAGGTCAACATCCCAGAGCAGAGCAGAGAAGACATTTAAAGTGCTCTGTCTATTGATTGCTTTGTTATTAGATGGGGAGAGTGAGGAAGATTCCAGCCAGAGGAGTTGTGTGAAGAGCATCCCACAATAAAAGCTGAATCTGGATCTTAACTGTTGACTGGTGATACAAAACTCAGTACAGAAGGTTTTTGCTTTGAGTCATTTAGTAAGCTTGTGGTATCAACGTGCACATGGTTTGTATTTCTTCAAAACCCACTGAGATTCTTCTCAGACAGATCAGGTCAACATGATGATCCAGATTCTGGTTAAAACACACATTATATGCTCCTGTGATTACTGTAATCCTGGATTAAGGAAATATTCTTTACTTTGATACAGACAGAAGATAATGTAGAAGAAGGTTTTACTACTGATCAGTAAGTCAGAGATGAGTTTGCCTTTGGAAACATAACTGAGAGACATTTCATACTGTAAACAACCACTTACTGTTCTTACAGTGTCATCTATAAAGTAAAGACACTGAAAACGTTCAAGCTCTATTGATGCATGATCTCTGTTTTACACTGATGTCCAGAAAATTATCAACCACCAGGACCCTGAACTCAGTGTTCTGACCCGGATCTTCTGCTCTTGTCATTCTGACCTGAAGCAGCTGCTTAATTCAGTTAAAGTGGTAACTGCACTGAAAAGACTGAGTAAATATTTTGCTAACTTCTCCACCTTCCTACAGCTCCAGACTCTCTATTCCTGTGAGATAATGAGCCGGCGGTTTCTCCACATAATCAAAACAATGTAGAATCCAGAATTCAGACTCAAGAAAATGTCTGACTTCAGAAACAGGCCTGTGTGATCGTTTTTGAGGGATTTATCGCTTTTGACTTTATAACTCTATGTAAGTAATAGAAGATATTCTCTGTGATGTATCTTTACATATTTTCATATCACTTTTGATAAAATATAACTATTAGTTATAATACAAAAAATGTTTTTATATGTAAATTTATATGACCAAGCATTTCTTTCAATTTCATAATAAAAGTAAAAAAACTGTAACACTTCATAAAAAAGTTCTATTTCTTAACATTAGTTTGAATTTGCTATTTTGTATTTGTTAGTTCATGTTAACTAATGCATTAGCTAATGTTAATGAATGGAACCTTTTTGTAAAGTGTTAGCAAAAAAACTTTAGTCAGTTCACCTGTGTTACCTTCCTTGAGCTGGAGAGTCCACCCCATCATAACCTTTTCCAGCCTCTGTGCTGGGGGCAGATACAATATTCCCAGGATTCTGTCTGTGTGCTTCAGTCCGGAAATAACAGAGGCTGAACTGTGGAATTTAGATGAAACAGCTTGTCTGGTCCAGCATTTCATGAAAAAATGCCTGTTGTATGACTTTGGTTGTTTTCGAGTCTTCATTTTCTCCGCTGTAAGACATGATGCCAGATCAACTGGTTTAAAAGTGAATCTTTGGGTCAATGTTTTAAAATGAAAAATAAATGATTATAGGTAAATATAGTTGCAGTTAAATATAGTTGCAGTTTATATTGGTCTATCTTTTTAGAAGTAAGATTTTTAAATATTGGATATGTAATGTTAAAAATGTAAATTACTACAAGAACATTTTTGATAATTTTGAGAACTTTTAGAGAACATTGGCCAATGTTCTGAGAACGTTCCCTGTTAGCTGGGCGTGGAGCTGATTAAAATGGTGTAGTCCTGAAGTTTGATTTTTTCCAATCTGTCTGTCGCTACAGTTGGTACAATTTTTGGCTATTTAGAGAAATTAAAGTGAAAAGCATGTGTGTTAATTTTGAGGTCATTTACAGTATATGCTAGTGTAGTCCTGAAAATGTAAATGAAAACTTGTTGCCCATGTTCAGAAAATAACTCCACAAGTAACCTGCAGTTGAATGTTTTAAATGGTAAGAGATGGTAACAGAGAGGCAGAAGTTACAGACTGTAGCTGTTCATACTTCTGGTGTTTCAGTTCAGGGTTGAGCAGCTAGCGTGAGCTGTTTCAGCGTCTCTGCACGCTAAGTGTTGGCAAGCTTTCTCTCGCTGTGCTCTGTTTTACACTTGAACTGCTGTCTGTCAGTATTGTTGAGATTGTGGTAGGAACTTAATCATACGCCATTGTGCTTTCCTGTGATCTGTAATGGACGTCCGTTGAGGTTTCTGTCAGCACTCTGTTTGACGGGGTGTCCATCATAACATTGATTCAGTGAGATATGTCACGCCGCATTGATTTCCTGCTGAAGGTGGCGAATGATCGACACACGTCTGACACAGTGAGACCTCTGAGTGCTCATTCTGACAGCTGCTGAGAGAAGAGCTTTTATTGTTTCATAGCTGCTGAGCTGCAGAGAAGGTTGTGCTTAGAATCATTTTAATCTTTTCAACCAAATGTGCAAATCTACATTCGTTTTACAGCTCCATACTCTTAATTAATTTAACAACTGTCCCACTTATTTCTATTTTTATTTCTCGAATGCAATTTTATGAAAAACATCTGTTGACACTGGGGAAGATATTTTGTGGACCTCTTAGTTCATGCTTCATTTATTATCCAGGTTGTCTTAAACTGACTTCAATTCCTTAGGAGAACCGTGGATAGCATAACTTTGATTATTTGAAGAATTTAATGAGAAATATTCGAGTTAATTCTGAAATCTCTGACTTTTGATTGTAGACTTCAGCTGGTCTTAGCTACTGTGAGCACAGTTTGAGTCATTGTTGAAATTACTCTAAAGGATGCACAGGAGAGATAGCTGGAGTTTAAAATATGAAATCTTCCTGACAGGTTTTGTGATTCACCAACTCACACTGAAATGAAATTCACTCATTAAACACACATTCAAATATTTCGTTATGAGTCATTGTTTTAGCATATGTTATACTTAAATCATGTCAAATTAATAAATAGTCACCCCTTATATTCAGCCCTGAAAGATTCAATACAGTGTGAAATTCATTCAATAATAATCTGTATGACAGAATCATCATGTGATAGAATCGCTCGATATGGGCTCAGTTTGATCCTGACAGCTGGGAAAGTTATCATTTGATGTTTCTGTTGCATGAGATTAGCAGTGAGTGTTAAATGTCAGCATGGATCAAACACATCCATCACTCTGCATCACAGTTACTGTCTCATGTGGCTGTTTTGGTATATGAGTTTGTTTAAAGACTGACCTATTACAGCAGAAGAGCTTCTGTCTCTCTGAAAACACAACGTGTCAGTGTTAAACCTCAATTTACCTCAAACTTTCTACTGATTGTTTCATTTTTGGTGTTTCTACATGTTTAGATTCAGCAAAAACCTTCTTTGGCTTTTATTCATGAAAACTTATTGCACGAAAGGTTCTTTGTAGGGGCAAAAAGGTTCTTTAAAATTGATTGAAACTGCAATCTGATACAATTGTTTTCATTTCAGAATTATTTTAACTGTTGCCCTGGAGCTTCGAGCCTGTGTAACTCACATGAGCACCACGGCTGCAGTTATCCTATAGCGCCACCTAATGGAGATATTCTGTTTGCACAGCATTTTTCTGACACCAGAGTAAAAATCTGTCATTAAAACCGCCTTTAAACTAGAACTTTGAAGAAGAAATAATAAACACTGTTTCTAGATTAATAATTAAATGTGAGCAAATTGGTGACACTGACCGTTTCTAAAACTTGACAGTCTGACGTCAGGGGGCGTGTTTGTTTACATTGCTGTCCGCGCCACGCGACTTGTGCGTGATGACGCAGGAGGTGCGTCACGATCCGGCTCGCGGAAGAGAGGAGGATGTTTAGCTTTCAGTAAACCCGACAAAAACGATGCATGAAACGGTAAGAGACGCCATTTATTAAACCGCTATTAATGCGGAAAACTGTGATCAGTTTCCTTTCATGAACAACAATCACGTCACGTGTTAAAATACTAATATTGTTTTTTAAATACTGATGCTAACTAGCCGTATAGCTGGTTAGCCTGATCTGTATTAAAAAACGAATTATGAATTCTGACAGTTCAGCAGTTTAAAGATTATATACATATATTATCATGTTATACGTATTTCAAACCTCATATATGACAACATCTCAGTTGTTGTGATTCTCACTTGATTTCTAAAACTGCACAGAATTTTACAGCCAATAATGATGTAGCTTGTTTTTCTCTTTATATCTGAATCTCATAATACATTTTAATAAATTGAAACTTTGAGACAATTTCTGCCACTTTTTATTAATGATGATGTAACACAACTGTAACTGTGGTATTTTGGCAGTATTGTTACCATGATCAATTTGTGCAAGAGATTTAGACATACTTTTAAAAAATTACCGAGCTAACAATTTTAGGTCGTAAAAACGTTTCCCTAATGTTTCCATTAAGTAACGAAAACGTTAAAAACGTTCTAGGACTTTCAAAAGGTTCAGTTTTTAGACGTTGTATTAACGCTGTTGGTTTTACGAACGTTATTCAAATGTTTTACAAAACCTTCCACTTACTACTTACTACGTTTTTGACATATATGATTAAACAACGTTCTACCAACGTTACTGCAAGTCTGTGTTTGATAACGTTGAGAACGTTTAGAGAACGTTCTAAGAACTTTCCCTGTTAGCTGGGTAGAAACTTTTACTTGGAAAACTTATGGACAGTTGTCTTTTAGGATATAAAATGTTTTATCATATACCTGATTAGGCCCACAGAATGTTTGCTACATCGTTATATTAATATTTTTACTGATCTGTTTTTATCATTTATTATGTAAATCATGATGTTTACTGTTAAAGCAAAACATTTTACTAATTAATTTTACCCAACCTTTTCTTTTTTCAGAACTTTTAGATTCTAGGTAACCATGGAGACAGGGACGAACTCTTTCCACGTGGAGTTCCCAGATTTTTCCTGTTCGCTGCTGAAGAAATTAAACCAGCAGCGTCAGAGGGGTCAGCTGTGTGACCTCATCGTGTCCATCGGTGGTCATCAGTTTCGGGCTCATCGTGCCGTGCTGGCTGCCAGCTCGCCGTACTTCTGCGATCAGGTTCTGCTGAAGAACAGCGCCCGCGTGGTGCTGCCCGACGTCATGCATCCGTGTGTCTTCGAGCAGCTCCTGCTGTCCTGCTACACCGGAGCGCTCTCCGTGCCGTCTGGAGAGGTTGTGGCTTTCCTCACTGCGGCTAGCTTCCTGCAAATGTGGCATGTGGTGGACAAATGTACGGAGCTCCTAGAGGTGGGAAACAGGAAAAACAACCGTGCTCATTATGAACACGGCTCATCGCCAAAAGGCGACTGCGATTACGCCACGGATAATGAGGATCTGGGTGAGACTGCAGGCCAAGGGGAAGATTTAACTGAAGATGGGATTTCTGTTCCTGCTTTGGGATCAGGAGCGTTGCAAAGTGCCGGCTGCTCTTCTCCGGATAATCCCAGCAGTGAATCGGATGCTACAGACAACCAGTGTGCAAGACCCCCCTACGTGCCGCAAAGCATCATGGGTAAAAGAAAGAAAGTGCATGTAAAAACAGAGAGGTCAAGTCGAGAGGCCTGTGCCATGTTTGGCAGTGAGTCCACCGTCAGCGATTCAGATCAGAACTGTCCCACTCCAAAAACGGTTGAAGATTGTTTAGATGAGAAACTGGTGAGGGGTCTGGAGGAGTGCCTGGATAGAAGTTGCTCCTACGAAGAACCCCTGGACTTCTACGGCACCTCCATGGAGGGCTTTCCACAGGCTGCGGACGAGATCTCCAACCCAAAGTCCAAGGAAAAACCGAACCTCGATGGAGGTACAGGCGCTGCTAAAGATGAGGAGGTCTCTGCTCAAGTTGACGGTGATCTGAAGGAACAGACGTCTCACTCAGGGTTCACCTCGGTGGTTTACAAGCTCTATCCTTGTCAGTGTGGCAAGAGTTTTACACACAAGAGCCAGAGAGACCGTCACATGAGCATGCACCTCGGTCTGAGACCGTTTGGTTGCGCAGTTTGTGGCAAAAGTTTCAAGATGAAGCATCATTTGGTTGGTCACATGAAGATCCACACGGGCATCAAACCGTACGAGTGCAGTCTGTGCTCCAAACGCTTCATGTGGAGAGACAGCTTCAACCGTCATACCTCCACTTGTGCCAAGGCCCACCAGACACGACGGACCCGAACGGAACCCGAGTCCCAGATGTGCTAGTTTCTAACAGGATCTTGTCAGGAAACATTTGGAAACGGGAGCATGTAAACATCCATTAGAAGAACATCAGACAAGAGCCGCTGTACAGCTACAGAGAATATGTTTTTTTGCTCTTTATTACAAACAAATGTCATGTTTTTGAACAGAGGCCTCTGGAGTTTCAAATGACATGATGCATCGAGAGGTTTTATTTATGCCTTCATCTGAACTGATCTTTGTGTACTTGCAACATGTTTGTAAGACTCAGTGTTTTGGTTGCTCAGCTGTAGAGTGTTTTTGAATCAGATTTCACAGGGATCATTTCAGCCATTAAGCTTTTAAGCTGTTCAAATCCGGTTATGCTCCAAAAGTCAGCAGATTTATTAGGTGGATTACAGTAAAAGTTTGAGAAACTTACACACAGTTCTGTTTAATTGGCAGTTCTTTTCCAAATAATATGTAAGTGACAACAGAAATTCTTTTATAATGTGCCATAATTGTAAAATTAAATGTTTATTTGTAAGTGAATCTTATTGAAACATGTCAGATTTCAGCCCCAACAAAAAAATTGGAAGTTGTTCATTAGAGATTGTTTGCATTAAAATGTAACATTGTTTTGATGACAGTTATGCATATTTCCCCCTTTTAATATTATTGTCAATTAAACCGGTAAAATAAATAACCATGCAATGTAAAAACCTTCAAAAAATACAGCTATGTTATATAATAATGTATTTTTTTGTATTTTTAATGAAGGGGGTATTTAAAGGGATAGTCCACACAGAAATGAAAATGTTTCCATCATTTACTCATCCTCATGACTTCCCAACCTGTATGACTTTATATCTTCTGTGAAACACAAAAAAAGATATTTTGAGAAATGTCCAAATGTTTTGTGTCCGTAGAAGTCAATGGGTGGCACTGTTGTTTTTTTTTTTTACCAACATCATTTATAATATCTTCTCTTGTGTTCCTCAGAAACCCAAAAAGTCATACAGGTTTGATATGACATGAGGGTGAGTAAATGATGAAAGCATTTTCATTTTTGGGTGAACTGCCCATTCAATTGTCATAAAAGTAATGTCACTCATTTTTACAATATTTAATCTGAGTTGGATTTGAGAGAGAAACTTCTGTAAATATCAGAACTTTGCAAGGGCTGTAAAAGACTGAAAGCAGCTATATGTTTACATGTTTTATTAATATAATGTACAGAATGTGACATGAATGGATGGTTAGGTGTCTGATTTTAATTGAGCTGGTATTATAATCTCTAAATATGTGATACAATTAACCACAAACCTCTGCCACAACAATACCTCAGAGAATGTGGTATTTTGTAGTTTTCAGATGTGTTAAAAAATTAAGGTTTCGTTAATGCTTAATTAAAACAAAGTGTAAGATAATTTTATTGTAGATTTAGATTAAATGCATATTTTGAATTATACACAGTGTTACAAACTACAGCACATTTTCAACAGGAATTAAATGATTTTTAAAGATTTTAAGCATTTGTAATATTCTATATGCCTCAAACGAAACACGTGACAATCAGTTAGATATGGTATAAATGAGGTTTTGTCTCTTAAAGGAAAATCTGGTCAGATTTTACATTATAAAAGTAAGTCATCAATGTGATAATAGAGTCAGCATTACTGACTCTGAGTTCTCTGATTTTTCAAAACCATACAAATGATAGAAAATTATTTATTCAGCCATGCATTTATATTGTTTCTTCTTTTATTAACCCAGATTTGTACAATATTATGTTCTGTTTATGATTATCCAGTTTGTTTAACATTTGGTTAATTGTAAGCGGTTTAAGTGTAATTTGTTACTGTAGCTTTTTAGTGACATTTCAGGTCTGGGATTGAAATGGTAAATATCTTGTAAATGGTAAATATGTGATTAAATGTTCTTCACGGCAGGCAAAGCTTTAGGGTGTGCTTGACTGATCACTACCTCAACTGGACTGTCTGAACACATAAAAACCTTCTGTCCCTCTTTCCTTTGTTTTCTTCTCATAGAAGAACTTTGTAAGACGTTGTGAGATTTGTACAAAGGTGTGTTTAGCAATAAATGTTTTATTTGTACCGAAAATCCTGTTTGGCTGCACAAAGAACAAGTTTGAATAGATCGAGTGAATAGATTTAATTGTATTGGTTTGTGGTTTAGTTTAGCGATGGTTTGGTTTAGCGATGGTTTGGTTTAGCGATGGTTTAGTTTAGTGATGGTTTAGTTTAGTGATGGTTTAGTTTAGTGATGGTTTAGCATCAGGAGGCGCTTTTGCCATTAGATGGGGGTAAAAAACAAACAACAAAAATAGAGGTAGAAAGACAGTGCAGGAAAACGGAAAAATTCACACGCTTTGTTTTAAATTGAAAATAAAATGTTATGTTAGTGCTTAATTTTACTTTACTGCAGCATTAAATTGAATCCAGAGTCACTGTCAGATGCACCGGCGCGTCCGCATCAAAACTCACACAGAGCGCGTGACTCCACGCTATTGGCTGTCCATCTCCACGTAGGCGGGGTTACCTCCTCATGCGGCGTATGATTAGTCAGTCCACCTGTCAATCAGATCAAACGCGCCCACCTGACTCTTCCTGTGATTTAAAGTTTGTCGGCGGGAAGTGAGTGTATCTTTCTGTCATCTGTCCATCAATGTCTGTGTTTATAAACACACGACCGCTCTGCAGTAATAATCTGACACGATATGATGGATTATATGAGCAACTGAGCTTCTCTAATCGACACCTGGATGGAAAATGCGAGCGTTTCGTCTTTTCATTAATTTAAGATCAGGAATACGCGGAGAAGGTGAGTGATCTGTGTTTTTATTCTCTGGCAGTGATGCTGTTGTTTGCTAAAGTATTGAATATGTCAGTCATTTATTAAGAGGAGTTTGTGAGGGTGAGAGGTCAGCTGTGTGTTAATGACGCGTGAGCGCGCATCAGTCACTTCTGTCACCTGTATAATGAGTTCATGAACGTCTGTGCTTATGTTCACAATGAGCTTTTCTTTGATACCAAATGTTTGGGGTGTGATGTGTGTAAATACTGTAGAAACGGTGTATCAGTTCAGAAAAACAAAAGGCTCACTGGATGTTTAGAGGCTTAAATACTGTCTGTATTATAGTGCCTACTGTACTGTACTGTAAAGTGCATTTGATAATGGTTAAAGGTTGATCGATAATAAAGGTTGCCTGCTGACGTTTTAAACCTGTTATAATAAATCAAAGGTTCTCTTTCAATCATAGTAAATAATGTGCGTCTCCATGGGAACGTATAGCTGTCACACTTTGAGCGCAGATGGCGTCCCAGACAGATGACGTCACGCAGAGTGCTGTGTCGCTTCTCTGTATAGATCTTCACTGTTGATCTGATCATCTGATCTGTCGTATGGCATTATCACTCTGACTCAATGGATTACAAGCGCAGCTTTCAGACTGCAGTCAGTAATCTAACATTCAGTGACACAGATGAAGGATTTCAGTTGTTTTTGACACGACAGGCAGATAAAACAGTGCAATAAATGTGAGCCAGTCCTCTCAGATTGAGCTGCTGGTTTGGTCCAGTTCCACAGGCACTGAGGCCCAAACTCTTAAAATTCGAGATCTGTGATTTGATTCTGCATTTTTAAATATCATTTTTTTGACATTGCAGATTTAACTGCTTTGTATAGATTTTGTGTCAGGTTTCCTCGCTTCTGTTAATGAACTAAAGAAAGCTGCTCTTGGGAGAGTTTTTAGTCTGATGAGAAAACATGAATTATCAGGTTTTGGCTGTGGAGTTGTGCTCCAGTACATGATGTCTTTAAATTTGATTTTAAATAAAATTTAGATTTGACTTTTTATTAACATTGTGCTGATAATATATTTTTATTTTTTCATAAAATTAGAAAAGAATGCAGACTGAAAATATTGTACTACATAATACCCAGTATGTGAAAATAATCTTGAGTTAAGATGAAAATTATATGGTTATAAATTTGAATATGACAAAGTGATATAAACATTAAGCTGGTTTTGATAAAAGCTGATTCATCTGTTTTGCATATGAGTCACCTCTGTTAAAATAATGATGTAAAACAGTCAGCGTAAGATCAGACAGTGTGTGGTTTGTTATTAGGTGCTGCCACCCACTGGTGCAAACGTGTTACAGTGTCATTTTGTAAGTGGTCAGCAGTGTGTGTGGAAGTTTGACAGAATTTAGTAACTGTAAAGCTTATTATGTGTATGACTGCACAGGTGACCAGTTTCTCATGTTTAAATGCAGAACATTCATTGTCAGGCCACTAGAGGTCACTGCAGATCTGCTGGTAGACTGAAACATTACCGTCTAATTATACATCGAATAAAAAGTGCATTTTTGGTAGCATGTACACGTAGTATCATTTTATTTTCCCCCATTTACAATGGCAAACAACATTTCTTGCACCAAAAACAGAATGTGTCACAAAATACAGGTTTTCTTATAGTTTAACTGCATTGTGTTAACAGCATAAAGGTTGTGTGTTTGAATCACACATACTGATCAGATATATAGCTTGAATACATTGTAAGTTGTTTAAAATAAAAGCGTATCCCAAATGTATGTAAATATATAATAATATTTAATTTTGAATTGTAAGTTGTGTTTTATGGTCAAGCTTCTCTCATTTGTTTTGCATTCAGGTTTGGAGTGTTTTGAGGTGTGAATGATGTTTTGAATGTGCTCATGGTTGTGATGTCATAATCATAAAGGTTTCTGAAGGACCCGTTTTGCAGCTTATTTGGAGTAAATGGTCCGGATGGCTGGTGAGGAAATGGAGTATGTTTACATAAAACATCAAAGTCTGTATTTCTCCCTGATGGGTTTCTGACTCTGTTTCAGTCTGATTGTGGGAGTTTAGGGGCTCCAGGGGTGAACTTGGACCTGGTTTTGACTGCTGGTTATTTGTTGCCGCTTGTTATGTTGGGAAATGTTTACTAGCAAAAACCCAAAACTTAGCAACAGCCTGTTCTTGAAATGCTATTACGTGATATCTGTTAAATTTATTGATTCGTCTGCGGAAAATATTACTTATCACAGTTGGGGATGAGAACAGAAAGTCATTTTACAGTAATGTGTTTTTGATTATGAAAACATTTTTGTAATTCCTAGACAAAAACAGGGTCATATCACTGAAATAAGATTTCCAGCTAAAAGCCTGTGGATTTTACTGTGTGAGTGACCAGTGAGGATTTCCATCATTAAAGTCTCATTCTTTCCTGTCTGTGCAGTTCATTATTGGTCAGTTACGTATGCCGGACCTCTGCTAAGCATTCTGGGAATGAGAGCACATCAAGATAACAGAGATTAAAACACACAACGTTTAGGACACACACACACACACACACACACTGGTTTTCATATTTAATATGGACAGTCAATAGAAATAATGGTTCTATTTTATTCTGTCCCCAAACCATCACAGAAAGCTTTAAAGGGTGAATTCTGCAGAACTGTAAGAATGATTTAGGCTTACACACAAGGGTACAAGATAAGCACAGGTTTGGTTTCTCTGGTGATGCCAGAGGAGTCTGCAGTGAGTTAAACTGTCTGAGGAAAATGATTTGTTGGAAAATGAAGGTGGTCTTTCATTCTACATGGTTTGTAGTGTCCTGTAACGATACAGCTATACGAAATTCAATATAACTCTCCTTCTCAGTGGAGATCTTGCGGTTGGGAAACAATAGCTCTGTTCCAAAGCGCAGCTTGCTGTCTTTTTGTCTACTGCCTGCATACTAACTGAAACAGAACCTCATAAATGATTTGGAACGCTCCCAATAGCAGAAGCTCTGCATACCACACAAACAGCACTTCTCACCTGAAGAGACTCAAACTCTCAGCAGAGCTACAGCAGAAAGATCAGGTCAAACTTTCAGGACAGTTATGAGGTGTGAGGCAGACGTTTCTGCAACTGTAACTTCATTTAAAAAATTCATTTAATTGCTAAATGTCTGCTGAAGGACTTCTGTATGTCACACAAACTTGATGAAATATATACAAGTAAAAAAATGTTTTATTTTTTTTTTAAATTAATTTTCGGGTGAACTATCCCTTTAATAATATGGAAGCATTTTTATCTATATTTAACTGTATTATATGAATAATATTGTTACACTGCTGGTTGTACCTGGCGTCTTTCTCAGAACTTGCTTCAAACAAAGATGTCAGCAGAGAGGCAAAAGTTATGGATTTCTGCTTTAACGCCAAACTCTCTTGGAATCAGCTGTATTAAACATCTTGCATGAGAAGCACTTTCTCTGTGCTCATGTAGATGGTTTATTTCAGATATAATGCTGTCTTTTGTACTCAGTTTTTTTGCTGGTTTGTAGAACAGACAATAAACTCGCAGTGCAGACGTGGAATCGTGGTTTTCTGTAGGTTTAAACTTTACGAGCAGGATTGCATCATGGGGAGGGAAAGTGTGTTTGTTGTAAGAATATATCTGGCTGTGTGTTTATATTATAGTGACTGTGTAAACCAGCTTGTAGTCTCTGTATTCTCTCACATTATTCATGCTGTCCTGAAGCAGGCAGCTAATGTTACTGTGCTGTTCATGTGACTGATGAAATAAATCTCTGTGTAAAATATGACAGTCTTTCATTGGCTGTGTTTATATGCTTTCTGACACAGAGAATCTGTGTGTGATCAGTCTCAGAACTAAACACATTTTTCTAATTCCCAGCTAACAGGGAACATTCTCAGAACATTGATTAACATTCTCTAAAAGTTCTCTTAATGTTTTCAAAAAGTGTTCTTGCGGTAACGCTAGTAGAACGTGTTTTACATTATTCTTAAGTTGTTAATGGGATGTTTTAAAAAGTTACAGAATTTTGAAAAAGTTTGAATAACGTTCTTTTATCAATGCAGTTACGTTAATACAGCATAAAAAAATGAACGTTTTGAATGTTCCTAGAACAAAATAAATACTTTTTTTCCCTTTTTTAATTAATGGAAATGTTATGGAAATGTTCTGACGACCTTACAGTGTTAGCTGGGTGCGTAATTTTACAGTCTGACTTATATTGAAGGAGGGAGCCAAGCCATATCTACAGCCCAGATATAATAACCCACTTAGCAACCACCCGTAACACTCTAATAATTGCATAGAGACATGTTAAAAACTACTTTGAAGCCCTTAGTAACTGCATGGCAGTGTTTTGGCAACTGCCCACAACACCAGCAGCAGCTTGTTTAACTCACACTCAACATTTCCTTCAGAACATACATTCAAATCTAGTTCTTTAATGCATCTGAAAGCACAGAGAGGCTACAGAACACACATGATGTTTTAAATGAAAGCACTAATGTAAAGTCACTTCTGATCATGCATGTTATTTTTTGTAAGATGAAGTAACATTGAGTTAAGATGCGGACATTCTGCCCAACTAACAAATCTATCCATCTATGTGCTGATGTAGATCAGCTAGCTCAGTGTTATAGCCTCATATAGTCCATTAGTCACAGGTTCAACCCTGTTAAATACTACTGTTTAGATGATCTTATAAACTAACTTTTTCCTGTCAATCGCTCAACACTCTGTTTTGATGTTTCATCATCTGCAGACATTCAGTCTTCTGGATGTTTGAAAACGTTTTTTGTGGGATACTGTAAGGAAAGATAATTCTTCTCACTTTTGTTGGTATAAATGCTGCGTTTCTTAATGAGGACATTGAGTTGTGAGTGTAACAGAAAATCTAAACTGTGTAGATTTGATTGTGTTTCTCTGCTGAGCTCCATCTGGAGTCCAGTGATACAAAAGTCTTTAAAAATGAAGCTGATTACCTCAGAGCTGTTTATATTTAAACATAAATACATTTACTCATTTCTCTGTTGAATAACAGAATTTATAAACAAGTCTGTCAAGATTCATTCTGTCATCTGCTCATGAGTTCAGGATTTCATTATTCTAATACAGTGTCCATCTGTGTAAATCCATTACCCAGCTAACAATTTTAGGTTGTAAGAACGTTTCAATATGCTTCTATTGAGTAACAAAAAGGTAAAAAATATAGTTTTGAAAATTACGTCCAGTTTTATTAGACGTTAGACAATGTATTAGGTATTGTTTGGTTAAAGAACAGTATTCAAACATTTTTAATTTTGTGTGACGATTTTACAACATTTCACTAACAACCTAGGATAAAGTTTTTGATATACAACATTAAAAATATGTTCTGCTAACATTACTGCAAGACTGTTTTTGATAACCTTGAGAACATTTAGAGAACGTTTCCTGTTAGCTGGGTATAAAGCAATATCCCAGGTTTTTACTTGTTTCCCAGTTTATATAACAAACATGTTGACCTAAATATTAGTTAGCAACGAGTCACAATATTTACTCAGAGTCTCTGTATATGTTTGTGGTGTGAGACAGTGTTTTGTCTCTGATGAGGTCATGTTGAACTGAGGTGAAAGCAGTCGGATTGTCTTCAGAATGAGCTACAGTATCTTCTCCACAGGTGGTCTTCTTTCTTCTGCTGTCAAACATCTGTTAAACGTGCTCACCTCAACACGCCTCATACTCTGGAGTCTCTGGTGAACATCTCAACATCTCCAGGGTTCTGCTGATTGTGGCCAGAATAAAAAGAAATGAGGGATATTTGTACGTTTCAGATGTTTGGTTGGGAATGGAAACCACACGCTCTGGGGTATACAGGAAAAACATCAAAATCTTCCGTTTGTGCGTTCATTTTTCCGCGTTCACTTACGATTCTCCCCTTGACTGAGTTTGTACATTTTTGTGGCATTCAGCTGTAACTGCAGTTTATTTAGTTGTTTAGATTAAAATAGGTTAAGGTAACAAAACGTATAAGAAATGTTACGCAATAAGTGAGGAACTTTCCTGTCTACCGGCACAGCCAGTCAAAGGTTTGGACACAACAGTGTTTACTAACCTACACTTTTTACAATAATACTAATAAGGAAATCAAAACTAATTAACTTTATCTCAGCTGTCATGTTTATGAGGGACAGAAGAATGTCTCATATATACACTGATCAAACTCATCAAAAAAAGTCTTAAAGTCAGAAATTTTCAAGGCACAATTCATTTTTGTCTAATTTAAGCATTTCAGTAAAGAGGTGTTTTGTTTTGAATTTATGAAAGAATTTTAGTTTGAAACATAACTTCAGTCAAGTGTGTCTGAACTTTAAACTGGTCGTGTATGTCACTCCTGCTCTGTTTGTGAATCATTCAAATCTCTTGACCATTACACTCTTCAGACCTTTTTCCATGTTGTTCTTAAGTCTGTTGAGGCGGGTAAGTTAGTATTACATTAGTCTTTGTGATTGTCACAGTTAAAGATGTCACATTTTTAATGATCTTCCTGAATTCAGATGCTCCAGGTCACTTTTTTTCTCCCAGAATTCCTTTCCTGACACTTTTTACGTCGTCCCGGGAGCTGTGTGACCTCTGACCCCGCCAAAAGCAGATTTCCTGCTGATGCGAAGGAAAAAGTGCTAACTGCCTCCAGCTGGGTCTGCGTTTACCATCTTTCCTTCTCTGTGAAAGCTTGGCTTAAGTGAAGTAAACTGTGAGTGTGTGTGCCCAGACTCATGATGAACTCAATTCAGTGATAATAAGCACACATTACAGGAAACTGACGTAACGTCTGACCGTCTCGTAAGCTCTGACCATCAACACCTCTCTGAACAGAGTTAATTACCTTCACTGTTTAAATTACAGCCTGTTAATGAATGAATGAATGAATGAATGATTCCCCGCCACTAACATTGTTAAACTGTATTTGTCTTTATCTACACAGTCCATGTGCTGTAGGTTTAAGTCACACCTAAAATGTTTGAGCGCCACATTTCAATTCAAGTGGCATTTATTCAAAAGATGGACGGCACACTTTACATGCAAAAACATTTCACAGAAAGAAGTGTGAAGTGTAAAGCACTAGATTTAGTGTGTACAATGAAGAGAATTGCGCACTTTGTAGTTGTTATTAGTGGATCATGTTTACAGTGAACTACATCTGTTTATTGAACTACATCTGTTTATTGAACTACATCTGTTTACTGAACTACATCTGTTTACAGTGAACTACATCTGTTTATTGAACTA
>JAZGTK010008814.1:0-17882 GCA_036877625.1 Ambastaia sidthimunki | reverse complement strand
ATGGCTAAAAGAAAACGCATTGATTTAGGTCAAAGCTAATAAGACTTTCTCATTCCTGCCAACTCGCCACTATTGTCTTGTAGTTGTGGCCAATTACATTTTACACTAAAGCTGATGTCTATGGGTGGTCTAAATGGCAGTTAAATAAAACCTGCAGGCTTGCGATTTGATTTACTAAAGTACATTCCCCAAATAATACTTCAGTAATCAAGTACAATTGCTTTAAAGTGCTTTTATACCCCTGCATACTTTACACAATATTTAGTTTTGCTGTTTAAACATAAACAAACAATGAGAAACAAAATTCTTTACTCTCCACAAAGTTTACCAAAACAACACCAAATGCAATCCACAGTAATACTTTCCCAAGGTAAACAAAAAAATCCCCTTAAACAAACAAAGGACTAAAACAAACATATACATTATGCCCAAATCAAACCATTAACCACTGAAAAGGAAGCATTAATGGGTTGATTTTAGAGGTTTTCCTCACGGCAATGATTCCACTATAAGAGTGAAACATGTACATTGCATCATTCTCAATGTTATTAGTTGGTGGGGGGGAGGAATAGTTGGCACAAAAAATTAAACATTCAGCAAGTATTATAAAATGGCATGACCAGGTTAATGTAAACTAGAGGCAGAAACAGAGGGTCATGGCTATTGGATTAAAGTGAGCTTGTTGTCATCTGTGTGTGTTCCCTGACAGATCAACAGAAGACATCTGATATTACACGCCACATCAGAGGAAAAATGACCCATGTGATCGATTTTAACCAATCAGGTGGATTCTAGGTGTGGGTGAACATGGCATGGGGTGTGTGTGAGAATATATTTAAATGAGATATTTCAAGGCACTGTGAAACATAACTGGCAAACACCTGTTAACAAGACATCATATGCTTTTCAGCGAAGTTCTATTTCAATTTTGTCTGGTAACAAAAAGGACTTGCATTGACTGCAAAATACAACAACATTCCAAAATATTTATGCAGCATTTTGTCCACTAATAC
Source organism: Ambastaia sidthimunki (assembly GCA_036877625.1). Taxonomy (NCBI): domain Eukaryota; kingdom Metazoa; phylum Chordata; class Actinopteri; order Cypriniformes; family Botiidae; genus Ambastaia; species Ambastaia sidthimunki. Next base: position 16,869 of record JAZGTK010008814.1, on the reverse strand, counting down.
AATATGGAGATCAGTCCCTTTTTTTACATGTGGGTCTTTTCTGGGTCCTCATCATCTTGGAAATACAACAAAGTTGGAAGTTATGAAACAGCATTGGAGAAACAGACACCCAAACTATATATTCAATTCAGGTAAGAAAACACTTTCTACTTCCTCCCCAAAAAACAGATGTACAATACTATGGTCATAAATAAACATAAATGCATTCTTAATGATTTCCATGTAACTAACACAATGCCATCACAAATACTTATTTACATACTCTCTCATTGCAATACACTTTTCCCTTTTTTATTACATATGATCCACTTAAAGATGGTTTATTTATTCCAGGGAGGAAAATACCACCATTTCTGGCACATAAAATGTTTCTGTTCAACACAAAGATAGGGAGGTACTACAAAAATTGTAAAAGATCTTTATAAAGACCTCACAGATGTGACAGACAACAGAAGAACTACAACAGCCCAAAGTGCCATTTTTAAGAAATTAATTTAAGTTTCAAAAATGTTCTTAGGTACAAACAGGGCAGTTGACATCTTTTTGTAATCTCATGTCCCACTTGAAACCTCCATGTTTTGTTTCAACCAGAAAGAAGAGTCAAACTATCAAAGGAAGGGGGTAAAACCAACCAAAATACTACCCCGACCCATTGGTTTGCATACTGAACTTTTAGACAAATTATATGGGAAAGTAGAGGATGTGCATGTGGACATTCACTTCTTCATTGGCTGGTAGACTGAAGCATTGGGGTCCAAACTAGAAGGACTGCTGTCCATAAACTTGGACGAGTAGTGTGGAGTGACAGGGCTCATGCTGTTAGTCTCGGCCGAGTAGGTGATGCTGGGCATAACAGCCATGACCTCTGCGATCTTCTGTTTCAGCTCTTTGATCTCCTGCTCCTTCTGAAGAATCTGACCTGTGTGCGAGGCAATAACAAAGCAGGTAAGCAAGAGAGGAAGTTGAGAGTGTGATACTGAAACAGGAAACTGTGAGACACTGACCTTGAGCAATCTCTAGCTGCCTTTTTGCATCTCCAAGTGCAGAGAAGAGATCCAGTTTGATTCTGGTTTCGGCGCTCAGACTATTCTCCAGGTGCTGGGTTTTCTCCTGTATGGCTGACAGCGCTGACATCAGAACCTCTGTGTCTTTTTCATTTTCTTTGTATTTGTGCAACTCCTGTGTGTAAATGAAACAAGGGGGTACGTTTTAGTCAAAACTCAGCCTGAGAGCTCTGGAACAGGTAAAGTGAACATGCTATTGCATTTGCAGTCAGTGAAGTTACCAGCCTCATTTCTGGCTCATTTTCTCTGTGTTTTCTCCTCATCTCAAAATGAGGACATGCACAAACATCCCTAGTCATACATATTATGCAAAATGTGTTAAAAACATTTATTGGCCCATAGCAACAATATTTCATGCAACTTATATGAACTATAACTATATTGGAAAACCAATCATAAATGGAAAATACTGAATATTTGATTAAACAGATTGACTCACCAATTAAATAAAAATGTTTCTCTTTCATCTACCACTATTTGTTATTATTGGCATAACCTTTACAATATTGAGTAGTCTACAACAATGCCCAAATAGCTATTTGGCTGTTGTTTAACATTAGATGTAGGTGACAGTAGTCGGAAATTGGGATTAAAAACTACATTTTACTACATTTTGATTAAAAACTACAAAAACAAACATTTTCTTCCTCTTAAGCATTAATGAAAGCACATCATGTCATGACAGGAAATGATGTCACAGCGGTGACTCACCTGCGCTTTGAGTTCTAGCTCTCTAATTTGCTCCTCCTTTAGTTTCATGTCATGCGTGAGCTTCTTGCATTCAGACTCCAGCTCACGTACTCGACTTCTCAGCGAGTCTGTGCACTCTCCTCTGTGAAGAGAAGAGAGAGTGAAGCCCACCGGCGCACAGAGACTAAACAACAAGATGCGAAAACGCACGCACACCTCGTCTTACCTGGAGGCAGCGGCTAGAGCGGCAGCGCGCACGGCTGTGGCCTCTTCCACCTTTTTTCTCTTCTTCTCCTCTGCGAGCTGCTTTTCCAAAGCGACTCGTGCTTCCTGTTCCGCCTTAAGTCGCTTCTCCAGCTGCACGATCATCTGCTTGTCCTTTTGCTTGGCCTGCACGGCATTATGGAGCCTGAAACAAGCACACATGATGAATGCAGAAGAAGAGCGGGTGTCCATTAGCATAGTTTTGAACGTGACACTATCTTCACACAGAACATAGAGCTGTCAAGAAACTCTGCAAAAGGGCGGCAAAAGATATAATATATCGTAAAAAAGTTATGATTATATTATCGTAAAATATCGTATATATATATTCAAAAATATCGTAAATGTGCATATCACAATATGCATATCACAATTGTTTTGCAATAATTGATTGTAATACTTCCAAAAATTATGTAAATGAAAGTTTTAGGTTGATGCAGAGAGACTGGCATGCAGAAAGAATCTGAAACGAGTTGGTTATTTAATTTTTAGTTTTTAAATATATTTTAATATAATTGAAATTGATTTTAAAAACTTACAGCATTATCATACCACATATAGCAAGCCACACTATTTAGCATGTTATTGCATTTTTCTATATTATGCAGCCCCACTGCGGGACATTTAGAGTAGACCTAGCTATTGATGTCTCACTTGTTTTGCAGCAACTCGTTCTCCTGGCGGAGCTGTCCCAGTTCAGAGCGCATGCTCCTCTCAGCACTGCTCAAAGAGTTCATCTGACTGCGCAGGTCCTGCTCCACCTGTCTGCTCGCCTGCAGGTCCGCCTTCAACTTCTTTATGTCCAGCTCAAGCCTGCAGCCGCAAAAACACAGCAATTAAGCACGACAAACATCACTCATCAACGTCAATCAATCAGTGAGTTTGATTCTAACCGAATCAGGAATCTTACCGCACTAACGCATCTGGCTTACTGAGCTGGTTATTAGGTATACAGTTCTCCATCAGATCTCTGTTAGGTGCAAGGTTCTTCCCCGCACACTTCTGTTTTTTTTCGCTCCTATTGGACGAGGAGGATGGAACGCTGCCATTGGTGGAGTTGTGGCTATGGGGGGAGGAGTTTTTGTAATGCTTGGAGAAGGCGGGGCCTCCAACCTCCTCTTTCAGAAACAGGTTCTCGGAACTGCTGCCAAGCTCATTGTTGAGTCTCTTAGCGTTCAGGTGGTTCTCCATGTATTCAATGTCCTGTAGCTTTGCATCCACAGTCTGTAGTATGTTATTGTTTATTCCTATGCTGTGCTGGTGCTGTTTTTTGTCTTTCCCATCTTTGCCCTTGTCTTTGTACTCCAGTTCTGGTATAGAAATGGGAGGTTTCTTGGTACCAGCACTGCCGTTTTGGGCCACCAACACGGTGTCTGCCTCTGACGTGCATTTAGAGGCAGCTGCCAAATAAATCAGAGAGACTTGTGGGTTAGGAGACAATTCTGTTTGACTGGTATAAATACAACAAATACACAACGAGTTGAAAAGCATCATTAATTTATGAAGGATTCCTTAAGAACATTTCCATACCACTTTATATCCACCCTGACATCCACAACTGGTTTCTTGCACCATCATTTATTTTTTGTCTCTGGAAGTTTTCAAATTGTTCCAAATGTAAGAGAACAATATCGTTGGGAACACTTTCATAGCATTTTTTTTCCTAGCTAAAAAAACAATTAAACATTGACAGCCAATCAAATCCATTCAAATTTAAAGGGTTTGTGCATTTACTGCAGCGCACAAGCTTAGAATAAACATAGCTTATTCACGTAAACAAACAAACAAGTGCTATACATTCATATATGACTGCATGTCGATAACATTGAATCTCATCAGTTCTTTGTGTCTCATGACAAATTGTCATACACAGGTTGTCAAAGATATACAAGAACCAATAAAATTATCTTATTGACATGCCGCCATATTTAAATTTATAGCTCTGTTCTGTTCGTTTACATAGATATGTATTGTACCAATCTATAAATATGTGAAAAGTGTTATATAAATGTTAATAATATATTAATCAATATATTATTAGAAATTATTCATCAAAATTAACCCACTGGAGTCATTTGGATTACTTTAATGATGGATTCATGTGCTTCTGTGGCTTCAAAATGTTGGACCCTGATCAATGACATTATAAAAGCTGAGAAAAGCCAGAACAGCCAGAGTTATTTATTTAAACTCTGATTGTGTTCGGCTGAAGAAAGAAAGTCATGTGTATCTGAAATGACATGAGGATAAGTAAATTATGAGAGAATTTTCATTCTGGGGTGAACTAATCCTTTAATGGTCTGAGAAAAGACATCCAAACCGTCAGTTAAATTCAATGAAAATCTCCTTGAATAATAGGTCCCATTATACAGGCACATGGTTTCTCGTATCACTGTTACACCGATGACGCCAAGATCTTCTCTTTCCAAGCGAATGAACACACAGCAGCGGCACGCATCACAGCCTGTCTGGAAGACATCTCAGCTTGGATGAGAAAACACCCCCCACAACTCAACCTAGCTGAGGCTTCTTGTCTTTCCAGCCCACTCTACAGCTCCAGACAATTTCATTCCAATTTTCTCAACTAGGTTCAATACCATAATACCAACAAAAACAGCCAGAAACCACAATGTAGTCTTTGATGACTAGCTAACATGATTGCCATCATGATTGTCTTAACCATGTGATCGGAGCATGTAAATTTACACTACACAACTACACATCAGGAATATCAGGCCTTGTCCTGATATGTAATACATGTAATACAGCTCCTGATATGTAATACATGTAATACAGCTCCTTGTCCAGGCTCTTGTAATTTTGAGGCTGGACTACTGCAAAGCTCTGCTAGATCGTCTTTTAGCACCTTCACACCCTCCTACACATTTACACTTCATCCAAAACTTTGCGGTCAGTGAATGAGCAGCACCTTCTGGTACCTTCTTCAAAGGGCACAAAATCCCTCTCCTGCTCATTCACCTTTACAATTCTTTGCTGGTGGAATGATCTTCCAAACTCTGTTCGCTCGGCTGCATCCTTCACAAAAAACAGCTAAAAACAGCCTAAAAACCTGTGAATATTTCACAAAAATATGTTAACTGCTCTTCCTTTTCTAAAAACATTAACCTCTAACCTGTTTTTCCCTCTCTCCCTCAACAGGTATAATCTTCCTCATAAGGTATAATAACATATTAAACAACTGTTGGAATTTTGGAATCATCTGTTGGAATCATATTACAGTCTCCCCTTAATACATCACTTTGTAGTTTTCCTCACCTTGCGAGTCGCTTTGGATAAAAGTAAATACCTAAATGTAAATGAAAATCCTGTTTCTCATGATTTGTTTCCTGTCAAATACTTCAAAGATGACAGTATGACCTCACCATCTTCATTCTCTCTCTCCTGTCTCTGCATCATCTGCTGTTCTGGTGGCAGAGCCTGCTGCAGGAGCTGCATGTAGAACTCGTTCTCTTTCTGCACCTCCTTCTGCTTCCGCAGGCGCATCTTATAGCTCACGTAACTCTTGAAGCCGAAGCCCAGCGTTACCACTGGATAGCCAATGCTGCAATCACAGGAAAGAGTATTACAACACAGCCGTGATTTTGATGACTAGAGTGACTGATGACTCAACATCACACACCTTCAGAAAATGGCACGCTCCCATGCGCTGCCATGGAGACGCCACCAGTGCGTTTACAAATACGGCACTAACTGCTGTGCTACAAGTATCGCAGTTACATCACTTATCAACTATACTTTTAAAAAAATGATTCTTAATTAAAATAAGGCAGTGTTGAATGGTGTGAGTATTAATATGGTTACAATAGAATTTATATGCTTTATATGTCTATGAGGTGTACAGATATATCAAAGGCTTCCGTGTGATTCTGTGATTAAAGGTGAAGTGTAATTTTTTATGTTAAAAACACAGAGAATGAAATGTATACAGTTTATTCTCCTCGACAACTGTAAATATGCTATTATATTATATTAAAACATTGCTTTACATGTAAAGCAGTAAACTTATACATTTAAACAAAATGTTTTCTCAGTCATATGGCTGGGAGTGATAGAGTGATGCCATGTGGGCCAAAAATGCAAACCGATGAACTAGGTTTTTTTATTTAGTCAAAATGATAAACAGTTTTCAGTATCTGTCAGTATATGTCTTTTAAAGTGTGATAAATGACAGAAAACTTACTGTAAACATGATCTCTGATCACAACCAGCCCAACATAGCAACACTGACTCAACCAAAGTTATTACTAAAGTAGTTTTTGCAAACTAAACAGTCAAATTTGCAATATCTGATAATTGTGATTTAAAAGCATAATTTAAACATTACTTATTTTACATGTGCTAACCCGTTATTTTACTTTCTAAAATTTCAGACAACAATTATGAAAATGATTGACAATTGTATTAAGTGGTGTCAAATAAATAGTTCAGTTTTATATAAGTACAGCTGATAGAAGACAGCATTCAGTAACCCCAGGCTATACGATTGTAGTGAGATCAGAAATGAAAATAAAGTCTTACCAGTGAGCAGCGAATGGACGGCAGAGATCTACATGAAAGTGTTTGAGATCCTTGAATCGTACGGCTGCTTCGATGTACACAAAGAGAATCCAGAGAGAGACAGTGGGCAGACACACACCTCGCTCTGTACAGAGCACAAAGAAAGAACAACTGTTTATTATGCCTATCAAAAGATCTCAGTTTTACCACAGCATAACAACACTAATAATGATTTACCATAGTAGACATAGTTCCTAATTACATACCATAGTTCCTACAGTTACTGTTATTAAACAGAAATGTGGGATCTCCTTCAAAAAGCCCAAGAATCCCATAATTTTTACAATCTCTATTTTAATTGTCTTTTTCCTCATTACAATGCTCAGTAATGCCAAGGTACAAAAGCTCTATTGTAGTATTAATAAATGGAGAAACCATAAATACTGGACAAACACTATGATTAAAAGAGTCTGGACAGATCTGTATATTTACTAAATTCTTCAAATTACAGTGACTACTAGTTTATCAGTGACCTTTATGGTCTTCTAGTTTTCAGATTAAACACCTGAGAGTTTGTATAAAAGGCCACTGGCTGTTAAAATGACTGGCAAATCAAACACTTTACACAGCCTGAGAAACATCTAACTGAGAAGCAGCCTCATGCTGTGAGCCGTATCTCAGGAAGGCAATCACAGCTCAAGAGAGTCAAAGTTATATATTGTGACAGTTGCATTTGAAATCCATCAAAGGACGTTTGCAGTATTTTTTAATTACAGTTTAACTACATTTTTTAATTACAAGACCAAAGCCTAAATCTTTCATATGGAAGTATAACTTAAATCAGTTTTTTCTATTTCTGTTATGTGTAACAACTGCAATTCAAACAGTTTAGTGTAGAAATCTTATATCTAAATTAACTAATGTGTCAATAAAATGTGCTAAATGTGTCAACGACCACGTGTTTTGAAAACATAAAAAGAAAATGAATCCTACAGATTAATTTTTACCCCTTATGCAATCAAACTGATTCAAAATAAACACAGATACATCAAAATGGCACAACAAAAACATTCCTCTCTCTAGTAACTATCAGAAAATTGAACAGCTGCTTAATATTTAATACAGATTATTCCACAGATTAGTCTTTAATTAAGGCTTTAGGTGTTTAGATGCAACAGAAAGCTTTGATGGAGTATTTTACAGATAAGACAATACAAGGTCAATTTTTCCAGGTGTTGAAAGAGCCAGGTCAACTTTAAATCAAACAGGTCTCAGGCAAATTGTGTGTCCAAACACAAATAACCTATAAATCAGTTCAAACTGGACAACAAATAAACCAAAAGCTAAAATACACCCTATTGAAACGAATGAGTTTTTGACAAAGTTTACTAGTATGTGGTAGCATTAGGGCTGTTTTTCTCAGAATTAAAAAAATTAACTCGTCAGCAGAATTTGCTTACCTGTATGCCACACATACTGCACCCAAACATATGTGCTGGCTGCGAAGAACAGCCATTGTTTGGGGATAAACAGGAGGCAGATGATGTCTGATGTGAACGCAACACACACAAAAAACACAGAGAACGCCTGGGAATCAAGAAAGAAATGTCAGGATGGTCATTTAAAGCATTCTTGATACACGGCAAGCACAGATTTCAAGAATCAGGTCTCAGCTGGAAGTCAGATACTCACCAGACCCTGATATCTGAAGGAATCATACACACTCCTGATGAAAAGCCAAAAAGGCCACAGGTACTCGAACCTGAACTCTAGCACAAAATCTGCCAGCAGGACCAGAGCCCAAACAATCAGAAACTTCAGATACAGGAACGTACTGTCAGAGGAGAAATCACAACTGCACATATAGATTCTGCTGTTTAAAAAATATATTAAAGATGATCTTGTGCAGACAAAGAGATATTGTTAAATCTTATGTCAACATCCATACCAAGACAATCTGAGCAGAGTATGTTTACATAGTTGTATTATAAATATTTAATGTATCATAGTGTATTTAGTAATGTCTTCATAAAATAGACCATGAAACACCTACAGAAAACAGTGTAGGTGGCAGGATTGTTATAGTCACGTGGCATAAACATATGGCAGCTCACTGTAGTCATGGTGGCTATAAAAGGCAATGATGCAACCTGAGGAATATTCCTGACATGCAAAGGAATAAATGCTATGCTTATTTTCCGTATTATACACATGGGTCATATACTAAACCAAATATTAACGAAAATGTTGCTTTTCTACTTATTCACGAATATGTTGCTTTTTTAGGCATCGCAGGTACTGTGGGCTAAGCTAAACACTCAGGCCGGGGTGAATGATTAAATAGATGTGAGCTGCTGTCATTTGTAACTGACCATGACAGCTCAGACACAAGCATCCGACACAGCCTGGCTCAGTTAGGAGGCGCCATTACAATGCGATCGGTGCCCCGTTAGCTTCTCCGCCCGTACCTGCTGTGAATACTCTCGGTGATTCGGTTCCGTTTCAACGGGCGACGGAGTTTACTGCAGTCCGCATTGCGCCGCTTCATTCTCCACCCTTTAGATTTCTGTAACTTTTTAATAACACTCAAGGGAAACTACACGATCGTCCTAATACTGATGCGCATCGCTACGCGAATGCAGGGATGTCAGTGTTTTTTCTGCTAATACAAACAAATAAATAAATAAAAACACAGCGCGCAAGGCCCTCCCATTTTTATTCTGAAAGTCTCCTGACGTCACGACGCCACGCATCTGCGTTACGAACGTTCGCAAGGCAAGATGGCGGCGCCCCGATGAGCCAACTTTGCTGGTTAATTTTTATGTGTATGGTGTAAAGGTAAGTGTCAGCATTGACATCAAGTATTTTGATAGGAAGGATTACATAAAGAAACGTATGTAAAACCGGTGGCATGTCATTTAAACTGCGTATTTTGAAAAAAGGCCAACCGATTACTTCATCACATGCCGTTACCACGCTTGAGCTGAACGTGAAGAAACAGTACCTGAATATAAAGAAATAAAGTTGTATAAAAACGTTGTAATGTCGATGTTAAAGGTGTGAAAGGTAATTGTATTCGCAAGGGTTTGATTGTTTGTTTTACAGAATTGTTTATTTGACAGGTATTGGACATTTAGACACAGTACTCTGGGGGCATTATTAAAGCAACAGATCCTAAGAAGGGACTTATTGCTTTAATGTAACGATTATTACATATACCTGGCAAAATAAAAATATATTTTTTTACAATATTGATGTAATTATGATAAATGATAACTTTAATTACAACTGTAATTATGATGAATGAGTAAATAGATTTTAGCATTCCTTCATAGTAAGTTTAAACTTTTACATTGTGTTTATAACACCTGCTGCCTTTATCATTTTAGACTCAGCAGCTAAAGATGTCTGCAGTGTTAAACCTCAGCAATGAGGTGGTCAAGCTGAGGCCAGAAGTGAAAAGAGTGAAGGTGCTTATCATACGAAAACTCATCCGCCATGTTTCCGCCCTGGAGAAGAAGCAAGGAAATCAGGCAGACATGGAGAAGCACCGCAGACGAGCAGCAAGACTTCATGAAGAGATCCGCAAGCTGAAGGTTATCTCACCTGACACTGTGACAAAGGCTGCGCTGCAGAAAGACATCAGCTTCGAGAATGTGTGCAAGAGTAAAGAGGCCAGCGTGTCTGAGCGAGCCATTGCCCGTATTGCCACACACCCGCAGTTTAGCAAGAGAATCCAGAGCATTAAAGAAGCTATCACAGCTTTCAAAGAGGAAAGAATAAATGCAAGAAAGGCTGAGAAACAAGCAAAGAACCATGCAGAAGATATCAGAGCGCAAGAGCAGCCACAAGAAGGCATTGATGCTGATGATGAGGTTTCAGAGAAGTTAGATAATGAAGTTGAAGAGAAACTGAAAATTGAAGATGATAAAATTGTAGATAAAGAGGAGGTTTGCGATTCTTCACCCGTGAGCCGGAAGATAAGTCTGGAAGCATCAAATGAACCGACTAAAGGCCCGGAGACACAGATGTCAACAACACAGGTAAGTGTATGATTGAGTAGTGTTTGTAAATTATTTTAAGTTTTAATTTAGTCAGTACAGATAAACAAAACGCTACATATACTCTAGTGCTTGCTGTTTAGCAGTAGACAGTATTCAACACTCTTCATTTGAATTTTCTCCTGAAACAAATGTCACCTACAGGACTCAAAACAAGTGAGCATCCCAGAGGAGGTGATCAGAATGAGAAAGGTGGTGAAGAGAACAAGGGTGCTGGTCATCAGTAAACTCACTCAGCAAGTGGCTGTTCTAAAAAAGACGAAAGGTCAGGAATCTGACGTAAAGCAGAGCCAAGAATTGGCAGCAAACCTCATAAAAGAGATCCAGGCTTTGAGGAGCCTTAATCCAGACCAGGTGACCATGACAGCACTTCAAGAGAACATTGACCTTGATAAGGTTTTGAAGGACCCTCAGATCAGTTCACTGGATAGGGCTATAGCACGAATTGGGACACATTCCCGCTTCATCAACAAGCTCCAAAAGGTTAAAGAAGCTATTGTAGCAGAAAGAACCAAGGCTGCAGAAGCTAAAGAGAAAAAGAAAGAAAGACAAGCTATGGTGTCATCCAAAATTGATGTCATCCATGATGTTAATGATAATGGTGATAATGAGGAAAATGAAGAGGATGAGGAGGATGACGACAATGAAGAGGATGAGGATGTCAGTGATAATAAAATAGGAGAGAAAAAATTGGAAAGTCCTTCCATTGAAATCTGTAAGTCTGTAGAGCCAACAGAGAGCACAGACTTTGTAAAGTTGCTACCATTGAAGGAGATCACATCAACTTCTGAAAAATCCAGAGAGGCCAAAGGTAAATCACAAAATGCAGATGCCACAGCTTCACAAAGTTCCCCTGAAAAGTCTTTAACAGTAAGCAGTACAGAGTCTACGCTACCAAGGAACATCACAAAGCCTGACAAAGAAACAGAGAACATCATAAAGCCAGGAAAGAAACAGGATCTACCTGAAACCAAGCAGCCCGAGTCAAAAAAGGATGAGGAAAGTGATTTATCAGACGACGATGAAGAAAAGGAATATTTTGACGACAGCACAGAAGAGCGTTTCCATAAGCAGTCGTCTCAGTCTGAAGAGAGCGATGAAGATGACTTCTTTGTCGGCAAAGTGAGCAAATTTAAGAAAAAGAAAAGTAGCCAATGTAAAGCTGAGAAGAAAGAGGGTGAGACCCAAAAAGCTGACAAGTTACAGAATGTTGAGAAGGCCACCGGCAAAGGTTATGAGTCAAACCTTGGCAAATTACAGTCTGTTTTCTGCTCAGCTTTGTCCAAATCCAGCATCTCCCAGAATGCAAAGCATAGATCTCAACCTAATGGTCCAAGGCCTCCTCGTTTTCAAAACCAGAAGGGAGGTTCTGAAGGTAAGATGAAACCATCTCTTTACAAAGAACCTGGCACTGCCAGGAAGGCAGCACCTTTCAAACATGACAAGCAGACGTTTAAGTTTGCTGGACAAAGGCAAGGTGGGCCTTCAGGATCAGGGAGGGGAAACTCACACTTTGAGCAGCATCAAAATCTCAGAGGTCCATCTGGCAGGATTTCAAATGTACCGCAGCAGTCCCTTCATCCATCATGGGAGGCCAGCAGAAAAAGAAAAGAACAACAGGCACAAATCACAGCGTTCCAGGGGAAAAAGATCAGATTTGATGACGATGATTAAACAGGATCTGCCAATTCTGATATATTTCTAATTTTTAAATGTTTCTTGCATGTGTCCTTAATTATTTACTGTGAATTTGTATTAAAACACATTGAACAGTCCTTGACTGTGTAAAACAAAGACTGTTCATTTTTTAATTTGTCTTGTACCAGAATGTGTTTTCATCTGTGAAATAAGACCATATAAACTTTCCTCTTTTGTAACAATTTAGTTTAGTTTAAGCTCTGTTTAGATGTTCAATTACACAATTACATTTCCATGATTTCCCAATCATCCTGTTAATTGCCAGCGTTCAATCATGCTCATTTATTTGTAGGATGATCTTTATAAATACAAAACACTCCAAAATGTTTCAAAAGGTTGCTCCTTTGTGTAAATATGGTTTGTAAAAAACTGTACAATATTAATTAATTGTAAATCCAGGCCTTGATAACTCCCGGTAAATACAAGCTCATTTGTGTGTGGGGGGTTTTGTTTGATGCTTTTTCTACAGCTATCAAGTAACTAGTTATTTTTCAACGAATTGAGTATTGAAAGTAGATAGCAGCGTTTATCAAATATCTAACGCCCTCTAGAGGACGAGCCAGTTGTTAGAATTTCTGCGTCGAACGGTTTCATTGGTTGAATTATGTGTACACGCCATCATTTCAAAGCAGAAAACAGAGCCGAGCTGGCCAATGATTTGGCATATGCAAATATCATTTGAATTTTTCCCGGGAAATCTGAGTTTCGCGCGAGGACCTTTCGCGCTTAAACCTCATCCCCTACTTCATTGTCTGCTTCCTGGAGCCATTTTTCGTTCTGTAGGGAGAGAGTTTACGCTGCTTTTTAATCGCTTACATCGGGTGGTTTAGGATTGACTAATTTCACTCATGTCTCGGCAATGCATTCCTAACACTGTGCTTTTACAAAAATCGTGACTATTTTAAATCCATTTGGACGGATTTCATAGAAAACGAACCTTAAACCATAAGTGGGATAAAGGGGAACCCGCACCTCTAAAAATCATGAGAAAGGGATCCTCGGTCCCGGGACAAGTAATGCTTTCAGCTGTTAGGAGTTCTCCGCGTGACCAAAACGGTGTTTTTGGTGCTGTTTCCGATCGACGATATTATTCCAATGCAACCCGTATACAAATAAACACACCGCCGTCCATTAATAATGTTTGTTTGCCGGAAGCTTCTGTTGACAGTTTGTACACAACTCCTCTTCAAGGACCGACACATGGGACTGGACTGCGACCAAAATTAGGACGACCGCCGGTAAATGTTCAGTTTAATTATGTGTTAATAGTAAAAAGCATTTAGTGTGCAAACAAGAAGTCGTTAGGCTAAGTCCACTTAGCTGTCTGCAGTCATCACAGCTACTAGTGGAGTGTTTGTATGCTCACTATTTAAAACAATCAGGTTTATTTAGCAGTTTATAACCAAGTTGCATATTTAAAATGTGTAACAAAGTAAGATTGTTAATGAATTCTTCCCTAATATCCTGTGACGTAGGACGATTGTTTACTGCACACACATGCATTTACGCAACTTTGTTACAGCATATTATTGTTTTTAATTTAGTATGTATTTAAGTGTTGTGTAAGTAAACTGTGCAAAACATTTAGAGCCATATTGGACTTCTACGTCTATTGTTGTTGTTGTTATTTAACGCAAATAAAGGCGTATTTATTGTCATGCATTTTCATGCATGTTTCTTCACTTCACATGAAATGTTTTCTTCTAGGATTGCAGTTAAAAGTCGGTCCCTGCACGTTTTAAAGTTATGTTAGTTGAACAGTTTCCAGGCGAGATATTGAAATCGTAGGCCGTGGTTTGTTTTTTTGAGATGGGGGATGGAGTCATTTTTGAGTTCGCGGACTCTAAACTAAATGCTTTGCTGGCGGTTTTTGTTGTTGCGGTTTGTTGCAATAATCTTGGTGCATTGTTTTAATGTTACTTACATTATGTCGATGTATGGCTTTCAGATCACACATGACAGTCATAACCCCGCAAACTTTACTCCTGTCCTGTTAAACGTTGTAAACTACGACAGCGGTGTGTTTTTCAGTATGCAAAAATAGATTCTCGCTATATTTATCAATGATAGACAATGATACTTTTAGGGTTTCTTAATATGCTTAAATGGTTTAGTTATGGAGGACAGCCATTTTAGGGAGTCTAAGGTGGTTCTCATATTGTGTAGTAAAGTGAGCCTGGCTGGTTAACAGAAGTGTCATTCAAAATCTGAGCACAAGTCTAAAACAAGACTTTGTGGTAGATAATTCAGATTTTTTTTGTTGTAATGGTCATTTTTCTGTTTGTTTTCTGCCTAGGCTAAAAGGAGGCTGGATCTGGACATCACAGACCATCAATACAGTGAGCCAGCCAAAACACTTAGAAGTCGCAAAGGAGCTCTGAAACTGAAGGTTCCCAAAGGTAATAGTTTAGGATATCAGGCTATAGTTGGATAAAGTGATAAGGGCATAGAGCTCTCTATATTAAATGATCACACCTAATTGATTGAGTGCTAGAGACCAGTAGTGGCCTCTTCCTTCTACTGGCGGTTTCTGAATGATTAAATAAACTCTTGCGTTTCAGCTCCTAAAACTCCTCCAGAGAAGACTCGCTACGACACATCCTTGGGGTTCTTGACCAAGAAGTTCTGTCAGCTGCTGGCCCAGTCTGGCGATGGTGTGTTAGATCTGAATAAAGCGGCCATTGTGCTTAATGTACAGAAGAGACGTCTGTATGACATCACCAATGTGCTGGAGGGTGTGCGTCTCATCAAAAAGAAGTCAAAGAACAACATCCAATGGCTGTGGGTTACAGTAACTTGTGTTATTTTACAGCAAAATGTTAACTGGTCAAAGAATGATGCAAGTGCAGTACAATCTGTTGCATGCTGTTTTTTGATGCGGAGTAATTAAATCATTTCTTAGTTTGTTACAACAAAGGAAAAATAGTTATATACACACAGCTGTTGTTTATGGGGCAAGGCATTGCATGACAAACAAGACAGTGTTTTAAAAAGTATGTTCTGCAAATATGCGAGTTGATTGCAACAGGCCATTAAGGCTGTTTGTCAGCCTCTTTTGGTTTGAAAATTAAACACTTACCTGTGCTCTGATGTCTACAGGGGCTCCAGCCTGCCCTCAGAGGAAGAACCAGCATCTCCACTGATGTCCAGCCACAGCCTAGCCAGAGAGATGCTGGAGCTCACTGAGGAGGAGAGACACCTGGATGAGCTCATTCAGACCTGCACACACAACGTCCAGCAGATGACGGAGGAGATCCACAACAAAAAATATCCTTCTCTAGCAGTTTGCTTTGCTTTTAATGCATAATGGTCATTGAAGATCGGGGACTTTAGAAGCAAGGGACTGAATCGTCAGCTTGTCTTTTCCTTAACTGTTCTCACATATGCCTATGTAACATATCAGGACATCCGAAGAATAAAAAGCCTAAAGGATCAAACGGTCATAGCGGTCAAAGCACCTTCTGAAACTAAGCTAGAAGTGCCTGATCCAAAGGAGGTAATGCTTTCAGATTTTGATTTGTGTGTGTTGCACATCTAGTGATTGTTTGCACACCTAATCATGCAAAGAATGGATAAGCTGATGAGACTGTTTGCAGGGAATTCAGTGGATGGGATTCTGCTTTATTTTCATGACCTGTTTTTTTTTTTTTTTACTGGTTTTAAGTTCTGATGTGAAAAACTGAAAGTTGAACTGTCTGAACTGAATGCTATTATAGAGGAAAACCAGGAGCTGCAACATAATACAATGAAAGACAACTTGTGTCAGTGCTTGTTGACTCCTCAGCTCAACTGAGCATTTAAAAACTGCTTTGGTTCTAGACGAGGCAGGTTATTCTAAGAGTTCAAATGACTATTTGGTGTTGTTAAATGACTAATTTGTAACTAAATACAACTCAAACTTTATACTCAAACCATCTTTGCAATGACCTTTCAGGGTTTACAGGTTTACCTGAGTAGCTCCAAGGGTCCCATTGATGTCTTCCTCTGCACCGATGGCGGTAACTCGGGTAGCCTGATCCACAATGGCCTCGATGTGAATGGAAATCACACCACCTTCCTCAAAGTCTCCCAAGGCAAGAGCTAACACACCTATTGCAATAATAGTAGCACATTTAGATGTGTATTTTCCAAAGTTACTTATGATTTATCAGTATGTGTTCCATAGGAAACAGACCCACAACCTTGCGGGTATATCGACTGAGATACAGCAACATGTGGCTAATAATGCCACCACTTAAAAATTGTTTCCCTAATGTTTATTTAACGTTCTATCTTTTCAGAATGTGCTTCAGGTGGAATGGCTCACGGTGTCAAGATAAACAGCACCTCCAGCAGTTACGTGGACGTTTATGATTCCTCTGCTGACAGTGCACCCATGTCACCGCTAGGTTCCTTATTGTCCTCCATCCTCCAGCAGCCGGATGAGTCCGTTCCCTTCGTGCCTCTATCTCCTGCTCTGCTCTGTGATGAATACATGCTGGGCTTGGGAGATGAGCAGGGTGTAAGTGATCTGTTCGACTCCTGTGACTTGGATACGCTAGCAATGGATGACCTTCTCAGGATATGAACCTTCC
>JAZGTK010008812.1:0-17889 GCA_036877625.1 Ambastaia sidthimunki | reverse complement strand
TGAAGCCACCGCGACGCCACTTCAGTTTCCTCATACATAAGAAATAATCTACTGTAAACATATCGCCCATTATTCATTAACCATTTACATTTATATGTATTACGTGTGAAGTCACTGTTTACATATTGAGACTTTGAGGTCATTTCTAGCGGTTCGCTTTCGAAATTAACGCGTTAATGCAGGAGATTAAATCAGTTAAACGCGTCGACGATCTCAGGTTACCGCCACACATTCCCAAACTCCGCCCACTGAACACCTGCCCGCCAATCAGAGCGCGGATCGCTCAGTGACTCCTCCCCGCGGTTTGTAGCGTCACGCGCTTCACGACGCGAGCGGAGGCGTTCAAAAAAAGCGCCAAACCTGTCGACGACTGAGAGGAAGTGAATAAGTTTATTTTCTTCCAAACACACGTGTGGTAAGAGCAGATATATTGAATGTTGACATACAACTGTGAACATATATGTTTCAGTGCGTGTATATGTATGTTTATATAAACACTTCTATATTTATCTATACAATAATTCTGTATGAATGTATAAATATAGTAAATGGACACCACTGAGGGGTTAAAGAAGTTTGCATAAGAGCTCATGTCTTTCCTCAGCCTGAGCTCTTTATTTTCTTTATTTCCTACCATTTCTCAAACGCATGGCCCGGAAGAACACGTAGCCCACATTGTGTCCAGCAGAACTGAACAAAAAGCCACCGTGCTGGAATTGTTCAGAGGCCTGGCAGCAGAATTTGTGGCTGCGTCTGGTCTTTGAGAGAGATCTGACCCTCCAGCAGCTCTTTCTGTGGCCCTGACCTTCTGCTTTAGCTCCCACACACACATTATTCAGAGACACACTGAGATGCCTTTGATCTGAACTTTAATAAGAATTATATCTTTGTATGATAGAGAGAGAGAGAGAGATAGATCGGTCGGTCGGTCGGTCATATTAAAGTATGCATTACTTTAATATGTTTGTGAACGGTCTAAAATGATCGTTGGATTAAAAGAGCACCTTGTATGTAATTAACATAATTGCTTGTTAAAGGTTGTGTTAGATGCTGCTAAACTCTGTCACTAAACCCAGCAGCTCTCAACATGTAGAGTCGCCAAATCTCTGTCCAGTTACCTAAATGTGTTGTTTAAATGGACCTATGTTCTGTTTACTTAATGCTACAGAACGTCCAGTGCACATTAAATACTGTTCACCTGGGCATTACTACATTCTGTCTTTAAATAATAATAATAAACCATCAAATCATGATATTTCGCTTCTGTGTAATTTCATTTTCAGATAAAATGCTGTAGAACGATTTTCTTTGTTTTTATGTTGAGTTTTCCAATATAAGGACCGTATCTAAACATCCTTATGATATGAAAAAATTAATTCCTAAGCTAAATAAGCCTGTATCAGATATTAAGACTTGTTTGAAGCATAAAATGTATGTCTGCATTGGCCAATGAGTGAAAAAAACAAAGGAATGTTATCTAATGTCAGAATATAATATATAATAACTGAATATAAACAATTTTATCTTGTTTTAAGGATGTGGAACACAACAAAAAAATTCTGTTTAGATAAATAATGATCAGATTAATGATTAGATGAAGAAAATCTTTTGCATTAAATAAGTTGAGGTTGCATAAATAAAACCACCATGTGAACTCTCTCGCTTGGTTTGCCCGAGAGTGGGCGTCTTACAATGAGCAAGAAAATGAGAAAGTCCGGCGGGCGATGAGCAGTGAGATGGGATGGATGGCTGTGGGGTTACCTTAGGACGTTCCCCCCTGTCTCTCTCTGTTGTGGGGGCGTGTGGTTCTGATGGCTATGAAGAAGAGCAGCTTGTCACTGAGATGTTGGTTCTGTGTTTTAATGGCTCAGACCGTTTCAGGCCAGAGCTTTGAATAATGTGACGCAGCCAACAAAACATAATCACATCTCCAGTGGTCTGCTGGGGTGTCACATGTACATCAATGAATTACAAATGACGAGTGTCAAGAACGCGTGTACAAAAATCACAATGAAGCAATTACAGTAAGGCCAGAAATGTCTGTTTAGAAAGTAAATTTTACATTTTGGTTTCATGTAGACCAGTGTTTCTTAATCAGGGGCCTCAGGATGACTTAAAATTATTTAAAAGGAGACAAAACAAGCATTAAAATAAGCTAAAGCACTTAAAAAGCACTTGGTTATTGTAAAACAAATAAAATAAAACAAATTCCTCCTGGTTTAGTCAGAGTTTGCTGCTGCTACTGATGGTGTCGGGCCAGATGAAGTCACGGTTCTTATCTGTTCGCTTGACACTGAGAAGTTACAGAGCCCAAGTCAAATGTCAGTACAGCCTCTGCCACCAGCGAGATGTATCAGAAATGACATCATAAAAGGTCCCTCGTGCAGATCCCATGCAAACAACCACAAGAATGTCAGCGGTGAAAGAAAGAGCAGCCGCGGACCCTAGAGATGTGCTGAGGGCCGACAGCTAACAAGAGCTGTAATTTAGAGTTTGGGACTGAACTGTGTACTGTGATTTCTGCTGGGGAATATGAATTCATTTATCATTGACATTTCACAATGTTTGCAGTCGGCTGTACAAAATACAGTGACTTCAGCCCTCAGTTTCTCAGCTGATTTTTGGACTGTAGCAGAGTTTAAATGCTCAGCTCTGATTTGCTGGTTTTCTGCCCCATGATGATCAAATCATCATCCTCAGTGTCACGGTGCGGGAAAGCATCTTGTTCTTTAAACTTCATCACATTAATGGGACAGGAGGAAATTTTGGAAACTTGATGGTAATTTATGGGAATATATGAGAATTATGGTACACAAATGATGTTGAGGCGAAAATGTTTATATTTTATGTTATAATGTTTGGATGTTTTGTATGAGACAGTTTGTAAAACTTACCCAAAAATTCCAGTTAATTCCTGTAAATTGCTATAATATTCTAATTTAGAATATTTCCAAAAATTCTGCAGCTTTGCAATAAGTACAGAACAGCATAACTTCATTTCTGAAATTAATCTTTCTGTTCCTTTAGGAAGTCTTTAATAAGGTTCTTGTACTTTGTTTAGGTCTAGTTAGTTCTAAAACTGTTCTGATGAGTATCTCACTAGCACTGTTTCTTACTGTGTCAGATTGTTGATCCCATTTTTAAATATGTAAAATTGATTCACTTTCATTTACTTAGACAATGAGAGTCCCATCAAACAGTCAGTCTGCATATACTGTAATATTGCAAGTTTTCCAGTAGCTTAATTGGTAGAGCATGGCATTAGCAGGGCAAAGGTTGTGGGTTCAATTCCCAGAGAACACATGTACTGATAAAAAAATTACCTTGAATGTACTTTCGCTTAAAACTGTCTGCCAAGTGCTTGAAATGTGCTTTAAAAAAAATAAAAGTGTTTTGTGAGCATGGCCCACTTATATAATTACACTTAACTTGTTATCTTGCTGAATATCACAGTTTCTTTCTTTTCAGGGAGCGTTCTCCACTGATCTGACATCAGGACAACGTGGGTTAAGTTAATATGGTTGTCCCAGTTAACAGGTAATATTCTCAGAACATTGGCTAACATTCTCTAAAGGTTCTGTCAAAGTAATAAAGTTCTGCAGTAATGTTAATAGAAAGTTTAACATTATATATCACATGTCTCATAAAGGTTATTCTTAAGTAGTAAAACATTTTAAAAATGTCACAGAATTATAAAACTTTGAATAGCATTCCTAGAACAAAGCAATAACCTAAAATTGTTAACTGGGGTTGTACTATCAAATTTTACCATGATAACAGTTCAATGGCAAAATGACAATGGGATGTCTTTAACAGCAAAGTGACTGAACGATTTCAGTTTTCAAACTGAACGATGCGGTTTAGTGTGAGTGATTTGTCTCCTGTAGTTGCTTTAGTTAATAGTTTGTCGAGATGTATCCGCCCACATCTCAGGGTGTTGAAGATGACAGGGCTACAATTTTTAACTTACATTGCAAAATAATTAAACCCCAGTACGACAACAGAAAGAAAGGTCACGATAAATCAGTGAGGCCACCTTTAGTGACAAGATCCTTATTATCAACAATTTATTATTGAATTCTTTAAACCCAGTGGGATTATGAAGTGGCTTTAATCTACAGCCCAGCGCACAGACCGCAGCTCGGTTCCTCAGAGCCTCGGGCCCCGTGTTCTTAATTAACATGGTAAGTGACCGCGGTGAGTAATGTCAGCACTAAAGAGTCACACGTTGTTTCTTGTGTGATGGATCATACAGGCTTACTGCTGTACTCAGAAGAAAAGCCACATCAGATGCAGAGTTTACAATGACACAAGCAGAGACATGAAAACAAGAGAACTAATGCAGGATGAGTCCTGGGGAATCCCGTCCCTGGAGTTTTTGTTATAACTAGGACTGGGCAATAAAGCAAAAGTTGTATGTTTTCCACACTAAATCTGTGCTTCTTAATCCTGGTTTTCATAGCACTGCACAGTTTGTATGTCTTATCTGACTCATGAATCTCTCCGCTAACAGCTCATGGTTTTAATCATTAGTTAATAAGAGGGAATTCTAAACACAAGGAAATGATTTTACCTTTATGTACCAATATAACAAAATGATTCATCTCAGGCTTCTGTGATTTTCCCTACAATAATAAAATCTGTTCTGAATTGATTTCAAACTTGTACTCTGCCTTATTCAGTTTTCTCTTTTTAATCTCTTTTCTCTTTTCTTTTGTTAATCCACAGATAACCTGGAACGTTCTCAGAATCAAAAAATGTTGAAAAGCATTCTGAGCAATAATGTTAATTTACCATCTAAAAAACTGGACGTTTTGAACATTCCTAGAACATTCAAAATAACATTTTCAATGTTTTGTTACTTAATGGAGACATTAGGGAAATGTTCTTACAACCTAAAATTGTTGGATGGGTATAAATGTCTTTGTTCTCTCGTGTGTCCTGCACATATTGTGCACAGCTGCACATGCATTGATTGTGTTGTTGTCACTGAACTTCATCAGGATTCATGTCTAAATCACAATGCTGGTATTGCATCAATGCAGGCTGGTTTGCGTGCTAGCATGCTATGTGCTAAATACCTCTGTGCAACAGTGAGCACAACACTGTATTCACGCACTCCAGGAACAAAAGAGCTTTACATGAGGGAATATTAGAGAAATGAAGGTGAAATGAAAATGATAGCTGATTAATGACACAGTAAAACAGGTGATGGCCTTCCCTGTAAACATCAAATATACATGATCATATTTCATACCCTGTATCAAAACAGCGCTTAGCTCCCTTGATTTGTGTTGAGAGGAAATTTAAAGACAGAGGTGGGTTTTTTTTTCCAGAAACTTTTTTTGTTATAAATATATTTATTTAACTATGTATCTTCTATATGTTCTTACATTTTTTTAAGGTTAATCAACTTGGCTGTACGAGTTATTTTAACTTGCTTTAAACATTTGATACATCCCTGTGGCATGATAGCAGCATGTTACATGTCTGTAAAGGTACAGATGAATACTAATACTGTATGTAAAATATGTATCTGCAAATACCAATAATCTACAGATCTGTGTTTGTCAACACGATTGATTTTAAGATATCAAAATCTGCCATTACAGTAATGATGGTGTGTTTCTCTGACCACACATGTTTGTGACATTTCAGAGGTACACAGTTCTCTAGCAGTGACGCATTGAGAAGATGATCTGAATGGATGCATCCCCCCAACCACCCGCCAAGTCATTTCAAGACATGATTAAGCATAACTACAGTACTTCATGTTTCACCTCCCTGCCTCGACATTTTACAAATATGAGCGAAACTCATCCAAGAGATGCCTGCTGGAGTTGAGCAGTCACTTGAGTCTGATTTCAGTGGGCGTACTGATTTCAGAGTGATGCCATTAGCGTGTTGCTAGCATGCTAACTGCGAGTGGATGGAGAGTTCTCCTCCGTGATTACAGCGGCCCACTGAACCGGCTGTCAATCAACCCCTCCCAGAACCTTCACCTTCCAGGGAAACAGCGGTCTGTGTGCGTGGGGAAGCAATTAGTGATTAATATACTGATTAGCATTGAAAGGCCGGCTGTTAGCGAGAAGCGAGGTGTGGGTGTAGCCTGTCACCATCTCTCCACAGCTCTGACAGACGTTCAGCTCCTACTTAAGGTGCGTCTCACTTTCTGAGTCAAATGCAGAAATCTTCAGGCTTGAACTCGTGTCACTCTGAGTGTGTTTGATTGCTAAGTTCTTTGGTTGCTTTTTGGTTAGCAGTGAGCGACTACAGTAAAACCCCAGCTAACAAATTTAGGTTGTTTGAACGTTTCCCATTAAGAAAAAATGTAAAATTGCTACTTTGAAAGTGCTAGGAACATTAAAAATGTGCAGTTTATGTATTAATAAATGTATTAATGTTATTGCTTGGTTGTAGGAATTCAAATGTTTTATTTCTGTAATGTTTCTAAAATGTGCAAGACACTCTGGCCAACCACATTTTGTTTGTTTGACAATAAAAAGGCATTTAAAGTTTAAACAGCGAATAAACACAAAAGCTGATGTTTACAAACCTAAACCAATTAAAATCAGATTTTCTTATAATGCATCTCAGTCTTAAAGGTCTGATGTCGTTTTTGTCATTTGTGGCCCAGGCAGACAGTACGTGCATGAATGTGTTTGTTAGACTTATCATGACGCACATGAGCAAAGGCTGCGTGTCCAGTTTTAAGTTTCTATCTACACTGACAGCTGCTGTCAGTTGTTGTATGAGAAGATCTCAAGGTGCTGTGATAACATTTATATCATCACTTTACACCAGATATGGAACACTTGAAAATGACAGTGTGAACAGTTGCTCCAAAAGATCTGAAAACCAAATCAGATTTGTGAAGTGTAAACGAAACCCATTTTTGTCTAATGTTTCTTGTCTATACTGTGTGTGTGTGTTGAGGGGTGGGGACAATCACAACAGTTGCTAAGATGTTTTGAAGGAGGCGTGGCTTTGGAGAGAGCTCTGAAGAGAGGGTGGGATCTTATATTTTTAAAGCTAGCTTGCTACTGCTAACTTCTCTGAAATGCTTACATTACCTTTAAGTTGTAAAACGTGCATTAGCTCACATCCTGAAACTATACCATTAAGAAAAGTCATTTTAAAGATGGAGCAACATGTGATAATACAGTGTTTATATAAAATGTATTCAAAGCACAGTTCTATGTAGGGCAATTCTGTAAGCCAAGAAATGTATAAGAATAATAGGGCCCATTTTAAACTCCTGTTGACTTTAAAGTATCTTAGAATTTATCTGCTGAAACTTAAATGCTTTTTTTCAGTCTTTTTCACATTACAATGAAAAACCCTCTGAGACAAATCTGTCAACTAAACACGCTCTGATGGAAGTGGGACTCCATTAGTCAAAAGTCAAACACATAAGAGTTCTACCTTGAATTGAATGAATCAGGTGTTTCATGAGTCATTAACTTAGCAAACAGTCCCTGTGCTCTGAGTCATCAATGTAGAACAACATATTCAGATTTAAAAGTGCGTCCTTACCAAGAGATAAACAAATCTTTACATATAAGCCATTATAAGTTAAAGAAATTGTTTAGGCAATTGTTTATTCCAGATCTTTTGAAGCCATACGGCAGCTTTGTGTGAGGAACAGCCAGATTTTCAAACAAGTTGTTATTTATTGATCTTCTCCCTTATGGCTGTCTGATAAGCTCAGGTGTAATGCAGCAGGTCAGGAGGTATCTCCCCAGGGTTTGTCATCCATGACGAGGTACAAGATCACATGAAGGCACAAACAATGAAGTCTGAGAGGATTGACAACTGCTTTTTAATTTTGTTACATAAGCTGCTTAAGAATAATGTTTCTATGATATAAAGGTTCTGCTACTGTTACTGTAGGAACATATTTTGATAACTTTGAGAGAATGTTAACCAACGTTTGSAGAATTTTTTCCTGTTAGCTGGGTTAGCGTGGAGCTGCTGTCAGCGTGGCCGCGCTTCTGCCCATTTCCCGAGGGCATTATCTTTTCATAATGTGATAAAGAAAAATCAACTCACTTGAAATGCTATTTGTTATTGTCTTCATTAAATGATGCCCTGTGAATTACTGTAATGGCCTGTGTGATTTTCTACAGCTCCTGAGGGCAAAGACAAATGTGCTTTCCTGCAGACTTTCACTGCTAAAATCACATTATTAATCACATTAAATGTTATTGTATTAATTTGGAGAATATTCTTACCGTGTTAGCTAAAGACAGAGGTGACACATCCTCTGTTAAAAAATCCCAGTCATCAATTCCACTTTTTGAAGCTTCATCCTGAAATGTCATGATCTGGATCACGTTAATAATTTTTGCATTGATTTTCTAGTTTTCCAGCTCTGCTTTGGCACAGGCAGCGTGTCGGACGGCCGCGACCCACTTAGATTAATCTTGTTTGATCTTGTCACTTTCTGTGACTGAATGCGGCTGTAATAATTCAGCGGTTTGGTGAAGCTCACCTCACTCTGAGGTAAACTGGACACATCATCATCTGGGCCTTTATTTCTCTGGCCTTCCACCTGCTGATCTGGTTTGTTTGCACCATCATATGTCTAAACAAACTTGACGTGCTCCGTGCCATTGTGCTGTAGAATGAGCTTCTGAAAACAATTGTTAACAATGAGGTTTGAAAACATGCATAATGAATGCTTTGGCTTCACTGAATACTGTGCAAACAGATAATTGCTGTTTTTTTCTGGCCACAGACTGTCCAACATGCATGTGAATAAACACAGACTGATTAAAACACACGCACACATATCATAGTATATTGGTCTAAATTCAGAACAGAGATATTGATGTAAAAGAAAGCAACACACTATTGGATTGTAACTGAACTAAAAATGTGATGGTTGTGTTTTCCTTTGAGCATTAGCCAGCATAGCACCTGACAGTTGCCAAAATCGATGTGTGTGTAATTCAGAACAAATCTGAACGGTTTGCCAATAATAGCCCAACACAGAGAAGCTGAACCTTTCTATTGGATTCTGTGCACTGAGGGCACTTCCAAATTCCCAGAACTCTCCTTTCTAAGTGCATGTAACCTTTGTGTCCCTATTTAAGCACATCTCTAAAGCTGGTATTTAGATAGTACGTATAATGACTCAGCCATTAAACATAGTTAAAGTGGTATTTTTTTTTATTATAGCATTGCTACGTGCTCTTCTTCAAGATAAAGAAATGTTCCTTTAAAGCTAACTGCACTGACAGCATGTATTAGTTTAAAAATATGCACAGCATAAGCTTGTGCATGAATGAATCTCACAAAAACATGCCCAGGTCACATTTCAACCAAAGATCAACGGCCAAACGAAGTGAAAAAATATGTAGGAATTTTTCAGGACCACTGAAGTTTTTGCATGTGTCTTTATTTTCATGATATTTCACACATTTTACTTTCAAATCTTGAACATTATTGTAATGATTCTGACAACTTTACAACTTTACGTACTAATTTTCTTAATTGTGATTCTCATTAGAATAGAAACTATCACTATTTAAAAATGATTATCATGACTGGTCATAATGCAACAAAATTCTTAACGTTTTTTAGACTTTTCATTTTCTTTATGCAAAATGGAATTCTTTCATACATTTGATTTTGTGGTGAAAATTGCCTCGACAGTTTTTACACCTGCGTGAGGTCTTTGAAGCTGTCAGAAATTCGGAGAGTTTTGAAATATAAGTATGAAGTTATGAGAACGCAGCTGGAGACGTCAGACTGCCCTGTGCATGACGATACACAGCATATTAAAGCACAGTCCAGTTCCTGCAATATGAAACATGAATCATACATCTGTTAAGTTCCTCTTACACAGATGATCACATTATGCAGCTATTATAGCACTCTGTGCATTACTCTAATGGCTCACTGCATTTTCCCAAATGACAGCACAAAAAGTCCATTAGAAGTGGACCAAGGTCCAGTTTACAGGACTGTACTGTCTGTATGCTGTCTCACCTGGTTTACAGGACTGTACTGGTTCTGGTCTGGTTCTGAGACAAGTAGTGTGCACAATTAGAGCTCACAGAAGGGAGAGACACCCCAAATTAAAATGCAGTTCTTAAACCTGTTAACCTTGAGGTTTAGCACTCAACTCAACGAGTTCATGCTGGTTCAAGGACTGTTTAAAACCACTAACATAAGTGTCACTGTTACATGTTATTTTATGACACGTGTTACAGAGACCTGACTGAGGTGAATCTCACCAAGAAATCATCAGCTCATATTTAAACTAAAATATATTGAGGAAATGGAAATATTATTGCGCATAAAAACAGAAGCAGCTCATTTTAAGACCATTAATGTGATCATTTTAATGACAATTAAGCACAATGTTAAAATTCTCATTAGTGTGATACAGTATATGCTGTCTGATCTCTGTTTAAAGCTAGTGAACCTGCCGTCTAACCCTGATTCAGCTTGTGAGTGACTGACTCTAAATGTTCCTTTTAAATTAAAATCCACACAGTTCAGTACAAGTTTAATAACACACGTCCTTTACAACTGAAATAATATTTACATATACACACTCTTCTGTATGGCATTAAATCACTATATACACTATACCAATATATTTAAAGATAAACCTCACCTTTTAAAGTGTGATTCTGAGTTGTGCAGGAAAGCAGTAATCAATAAACTGAGCTCATCGGGGGGGCTGCACTGGGGTCCACATTCCCATGAGGATTCATTCAAAGCCTGGATTAGTGGATGGCCATTCACTAATGTGGCTTTTTACCTCTGTGCTTATGGATAAAAATGGTCCAGTGACTAAACTTAGACTGGGATACAAATCCCCGGACACCACGAATCATTTCCAGTGAGGAAGCTGAGCATTACAGTTCCTCCTCAAGTGTCATTTTCCTGACAGAACGTTCACACTGTGGTGGTGCGTGACTGTCCTTCAGAGCCTAAATATGAGTCACTTTAACGGATCATTTCTGACTGCCTCTGGGGGTCAGAAGTCATTATGACCTCAGATTGTACCGGTGGTAAAAAGCTTTGTTTACAATTCCCAACTACTTAACTGACTGAATGGATCAAGTGACACTTTAAAGCCTGGAAAAGTGCAAACAAGTGTTGATGCCTAAATGATATTTGTGAAGCTAATTCACAAACCGACTGACTGTGTTTTTCATCACACAAGCCTCAATGTGAAAAATTAAATATTCTATATATTTGCATTGAATTGCATGAATATGTCATTGTATAAATTTCACAATCATGTGCAGGTAAATACTAATGTTTAAAAACTGTTTTATTATTATATTATGTATAATAAAGCAAATCAATTAATTTACTGAGTACGCTGGAAAAATGTGTCTTGATTTTGTTTTTACTGTATTTTAGTTATTGCTTTAAACATGAGAAAATTAGTTTCTGTTGCTGCATTTTAGCTCCGGGGGAGAAGAGAAGAGATGCGACAGCTTGTGTATCCTGCCCGACCCCCAGCAGCTGATAACAGTTTATCATTAGGTCAGACAGTGGGCAC
Organism: Ambastaia sidthimunki; assembly: GCA_036877625.1. Lineage (NCBI taxonomy): Eukaryota > Metazoa > Chordata > Actinopteri > Cypriniformes > Botiidae > Ambastaia > Ambastaia sidthimunki. The sequence goes on along the minus strand of JAZGTK010008812.1, from coordinate 6,359 downwards.
AGTGTGGACCAACAGCCAGGCTAATGTACTGTAGAGTTTCAAGCCTGCATCTGTGTAATGGTTTCACAGAGGAAATCTGATGAGATGTGTTACATTTGGCTCAGTGACAGATGGAAACTATCTGTTGTCTTGTTTCGGCCTAGATTTTGTAGAATTCGAACAACTCAGAATTAAACATAACATGTAATTCTTTTTATAATGACAGGAAACATTGACACCTTAATGTCAAACCAGACTAAAACAACAGAAACAACAGACACGCAGTCAGAAGTGTCTCCACAAAAACTGTCTCAGACGGGATGAGAACAGATGAGATCATATGAGACACAAATCAGTCTCGAGTCACAAGCAAATAATAAATCCAAGCTCACCATGTCAAAAACTGCCATTACTGCTTCCCAAAATCAAGAATCATAAAACAGGCCATAAGAATTGTTTGTTTGTATGAGATAAAGAGTTCCTGGTTGATAGATCTGTAAACTATGAATCAATAAAAACAGCAATATTCTTTTTAATCAAAGTGCTGCCCTGCCGAGCACAGCCAATCAACACAGACTGGAGGAATCCCCGAGGATCATACATCACTCCCAGACAAACGTGAGTGATGATCCTTCTTCATCATCATTAAATGATGTGCCATGAGATGATTATTAACACAGGAGTTGAATGAATTCTCATGAATAAACGAGAATCAGATCACAGGAGCTCACAGCACACACAGCTCCCCTTGATCAAATAACTTATTGAGTCTGTCTTTCTCTGTCTGCATTATGTGACAAATGTTGTTTAATATGAATGAAATCATTTGACTAGCTTACATGACAACAACATCTTTAACGAATAATGGATAAATAATTCCCAAAGATCAGGTTAAAATAACTCCAGTTTCACTTTCAAAAGTACAACAGCACCATCAAAAGAACTGTTAGTTATTGATGAATGTAATGATAATTAATGGTGTGTCATATTGACAATATTCAGCAGTAGTTTACGGTGTTGTCTGGTTAGTGCTGTTTGTTGTTGACGCAGATTAACGGAGCGTTGCGTTATTACTCTAGGTTAACTGGTTGACTCTGGTGGATCTGAGCATGTAAACAGGTTAACTGCTGTGGGTTATTTTTAACGCTGTCTTCTCGTGTCATTTTCAGCACCTTGGACAAGAGCGCGAGGATGTTTACGTGCGCGCGCCTCGAACCCTCAGCGGCGCGCTTCAGCGTTAGAAACCAGAGCGACGGAGCGCAGAGGAACACGAGCTGCGGGACCCCCGGGACCCTCTGCGACGCCTGTTAAAGTTCACAAACTGCTCCAGCAACATTCAAAGCGTTATTAAGAAAAAGCTGTTTGCGGGGTTTAATTCAGGGGCGTCATTTCTTTAAAACAATAGCTTGACGAAGCGCGACGCAGTAGATTAAAACAGTTTATTAAACTTATTTAGACTTTATACGTGGCTTTAAACGACACGCGTGTGACGGATGTTTACATAGAGCAGCAATTAAAAACGCAGAAGAAACGCAAGAACGCGCGCGTCCTGTGTGAACGCAGCGGCAGAACGCGCGCGATGAACGCAACTCACACCTGTTCATGATCCTGTAAACAGTATCACACAAACACATCTGATTATATTCGCCTGTGTTTTATATGCTGTGTTAAAACTATATGTCATGTTTATAAAGACTGAAAGAACGACTTTGACTGAACACCCTTAACATTTATGCTTTGATATTTCTCCAGATGGACATTATGTATTTAAACACTGTATTTAAACACATTCTGCTCTGACTCTTTCACTGGCTTTTCAAGGACGCTGATTAATTTTCTTTTAAACCGGAGATGTTTCGTATTTTCTCTGTTTCATTAATTTGTTTTAACGAAAAATACTTTAAAAACCAATTGGGAAGCTTAAATGCCGCTTATTGAATAACTATATTTGGTGGTAAAACGTTATCGACAACTTTGCTTATAGTTTATTTCTATTTATAGATGAACATCAAACCTTTAGTAACGATAATATTACGCGCAACATACAATAGATAAAAATAACTGGGTTACTTACATGTGAAACTTCGCTTATGTTCAGTGTTTATATTTCAGTGTGTTCAGACATTTCCTCTGATGAACAGAAACAGGCAGATTAAAGCCATGACGAAAATCCTCAGCAGTCCAGATAAACGCCGAAAAACAAGTTGCGCATTTACAGCTCCAAGTTCAGTTTGAAGTGAATCCAGGCGTTCATGAGAAGTTAAATTCCCTCATCACATCATGCTGAATGTCTGTCCTGTCCATTGCTCCTCAGTGTCCAGTGATAGAGACATCAGAGAGACTCATGTAGTTTCTGCTGTAGTGTGCATGTGCGGTCCGGAGTGAAACAGGTCTGAACTGATGCGCTGCAGTGAGCCAGTCAGATGTTCCGCCTCCTCCAGCGCCGTTTGCTCGCCTTTAAAACACACAAAAGTACCAGATCGAAGAGCTTCATCAACGGCATCACATTTATTTCAGACGTGCTCCATACTTTATGTTTGCATGCTGTGGGCTGAAGGGAAGGACTGATTTTTAACATTATATCATGCATATTGTGTCTTATAAGCAGGAGTTAAGCGTACGCACTAACACTTGAAATGTACATTTTTAAAAACATGTAAAGTGAACTATAGATTCAAAGGTGCGCACAAATTTACATGCACTGTTCGCACAAATGCACAAATATCTAAAAACTTACAAATGCATTTAATAAATACAATTACGCTTATATATATTTAATAGATTTAATTTAACGCATAGATTTGTACATTGTTTTACTGCATCGATTGTGTGAATCAGAGATGAACACGCTGTATTTCTCTATATAAAGTTTGCTGGTATACAGACTGAAATGTGAATGATGTGAAATATGAACTTTTAACCCCATCTGTTGGTCAGAGAGAAGATTTGCAGCAGCTCGAGTGCGCGCTACACAACATTGTGAGCCTTTATAATGTGTATAATTGTGTATATTGTTAATGTATCATAAATCACTCAGAATTACTGCTGAGATGTTAATATTATTATTGAGAAATAGACGCCAAACTTTTGTCTCGTTTAAACGCTTTGTTTTCCAAACATGTTCTTGTTTCATTTGTCTTGTGAGTTTTTTTGTAAAACGAAAGACTAATATCAAATTATTGAAGGTTAAGTGAAATTAGTCATTTATTTCGTATTTTTTGTTATTAATTAATTCGTTCTGTATTTATGTTTTGGCTCGCGCTTCGGGCGTGCGCCTCCGCTTAGCGTGCAGGAAGTGACGTCATGACGTCAACATGTAAGATGGCGACGCATCACAGGCAGAATGCAGCGGGGCGCAGAAAAGTGCAGGTGAATATTTCACACTAACGAGTTCACTTGTGCCGCGTGTGTCATGTTTGTGAGAGGATGGCGGTATGTAGACATGAGCCCGGTGTGTGAGGGCAGCTGTGAGGGCGGATCTGGGGCGCTGTGTGGCGCGGAGGGAGGCGGAGGCCGGGATGTGTCCTAAACTCTCGTGTGCTGTCTATATAGAGTGCATGTTTCAGAGCTGTCGTAAGTGCATCAGCAGGAAGATGTTTTGGGCTATCAAAGGCCCGTTTTGAGTCAGATGCCCATATAATGTATCCACTAGGTTTGAGACACAAGCAGGTGTTTCTGTATTTCCGTGGTCAGGGTGGGCTGTAGTTGGAGGGTTTAGGATGATTAAATTTGCTGAAAGTGTCTGATAAACACGCTTCTTACTGAACACCTGCATACTGAACATCTGCAAAAACATAAACACATAAACCAAATTCATGTGTGTGAAATTTATGATGAGCACATTATGAATGGATACAATATAAACAAACTGAACACATGATCTTAACATCTAGGCATATGAGCACATATATATATATATATATATATATATATTAGCGCATGAACATATGAGCATATACAAATCAAATATATGTATACATACTTATGAACACATGCCTACTGAACAAATGAAGACATTCAGGGCTTAATGTAAAGATATGAGTTATCTGTGATTGTTTTTTGACATGATGTCATCATCATATACAGTATTTCCTGCAGAAGATGGTTTATGAATTTACTCCTGTCAATAAGTTACATTATGATCCTGTATTAGTTTATTATTTCTCACTAATTCAAAATAAAAGTCATTGTTGTGGAGCTATTTTATTTATTTTAAGCAGAAAATCCAGCAAATTAAAACAATTATTTCTGTTGATTTGTTTTATTTAATGCTAATGTAAATGTTTATTTCTGTTTGTTTTATATGATGCTGATGAGTCCAGTGAAGTTTGTGATTTGTGTGTAAGACACTAAAATGTAAAGAAACACTGATTGGTGGCTGTGATTGTGATTGTGTCAGGTGTCATATGTGATCAGAGATGAGGTGGAGAAGTATAATCGTAATGGTGTCAACGCTCTGCAGCTGGATCCAGCTCTGAACCGGCTGTTCACTGCCGGACGAGACTCAATTATCAGGATATGGAGCGTTAACCAGCACAAGGTAACCAGCCCGTACATGTGCGCTCATGATTCCAGCTTGGAATATTTCAAAATTTAAGCTTTGCACCTTATTTTTGTGTGACTGTAACCTGGTAAAACTAGCAGATTTTTGCTTCTGTAAGATGGGAAAGATATAAGAAACCATTTTTTCGAAAAATACATTTATTAATAATAATAATAATTGAAAGCATTGTATGTAGCTCATCAGTGTAACTGTAAGATGTTTACAGTCACCAAACAACATACTGTAAAAACATACTGTTAAAACATACAGTAAACTCTTTCATGAGGCCTGTAACAAAGAATTTAACTGTTTATATATCTTATGACAGCTTTGAATGTGGCTCATCCAATCAGATGCTTGGGCACGATCTATCTGTTGTGAAACACACTGGTGTGTGTGTGTGGCGTGTGTGCGTGTGTGTGTTCTGCAGCAGGATCCGTACATTGCTTCGATGGAGCATCACACAGATTGGGTTAATGACATCGTCCTGTGCTGCAATGGAAAAACATGTGAGTGCCAGACATGCAGTATTTACGTTCTGATACTGTCGTGTGTTCATACGGACACACACATGTGCTGGTGTGTGTTGTGTTACAGTGATTTCAGCATCGTCAGACACTACAGTGAAGGTTTGGAACGCACATAAAGGCTTCTGTATGTCAACACTCCGAACACACAAGGTACTTTATCTAGTTATATAGCAGTTCTATAGCACATTTATCTATAGAACAAAAGCATGTTATATTTACCTGCAGTATTAAGTAAAGAGGACAGAAAAACAATAACGCGTGGCATCCGTAGTTTCTGTCTTTTCAGAAATGTTCATTATTTATATCCTTCCACAGAAATTACACATTTCACATTTTAATGACGTTAAAGCTACATGCATGAAATGTATTCATTCATAAGTTTTATGATTCTAATTCCAACAGCAGAATAATAATATTTCAGATAATAATTTCCGGTCTGTCGTGTGGTTTGTGTTTTGATGGTGTAGGACTATGTTAAAGCATTAGCGTATGCTAAAGACAAAGAGCTGGTGGCCTCGGCCGGGCTGGACAGACAGATCTTCCTATGGGATGTCAACACGCTGACAGCTCTGACTGCCTCCAATAATACTGTCACCAGTGAGTTCCTCTGAACCATGTGTCACATGACCAGAACTCTGTACTGAAGTGTGTTTTAAATCACGCGTGTTTCTACAGCATCATCTCTCAGCGGGAATAAAGACTCTATCTACAGTCTGGCCATGAATCAGATGGGGACTGTGATTGTGTCGGGATCAACGGAGAAGGTTTGTCTCTCAGTCCAGAAGAAACAACATTAAAATAAAATAAAACAATTGACATCAGTGATGTGACGTATTTCAAATGAAGCCGAATATTCAGGAGGAAAAAGTTTTTCAGTTTCAGATTGTGGATGTTTTTTTGTGATACTATTGGTTTAATAGTGTTTGATATAATAACTCTGCAAGTAACCTGTAATTTCAAACAAAACTGCAATAGAGAAATTTAAGAGAATATTACTTTTTCTTTTTCAGAGAAAGTTACTGACTGCAGCTTTAGTTTAAAAAACATTTGTGATGCATAATGTGCTCTGATGTGTTTACTGTAATTAGTTAAACATAGACGTGTTTTCTGGGTTTTTTGTTGTGGTTGCGTCAGGTTCTGAGAGTGTGGGACCCGCGAACCTGTGCCAAACTAATGAAGCTGAAGGGACACACAGACAATGTGAAATCACTGCTGTTAAACAGAGACGGCACACAGGTGAGACAGAGCTGTTACACTGCAGAAAGACTTCAGCTCTGTTATAATGAGAACTCGCTGCAGAAAGACTT
>JAZGTK010008811.1:0-17889 GCA_036877625.1 Ambastaia sidthimunki | reverse complement strand
ATGAAAATGAATGTGTGCTGTTGTTCAGTTTAGATCATTAACATGAGCTATGCAATTTTTTAACATAATTACTAATTACAATTACGAAATTTATTCTTGCATGCCCCGTTTTAAATTTATTTCTTGCAAAAACTGTCCATAGCTAATAAAAGAGAAACATTTCTGTCCACTGAATGGAATAATGACCCTAAGATACATAACACTGAGCTCAGTGTGTCTAAAATGAACAACCTGCTTTAAGAACACAGAGAGAAACACAGAAAAACTAAATCTCACTTGAAATGCCTCTTTTTCACACAACACGGCTGATCACAGTCTTCACTCAGAATCACAGGCTGCTGTGTTGGAGTCTGAACTGAACTGTTCAGGAAAACAGATTGACGTACGTACGTACGTATGGACGGCGTCATCACGTAATACACGTCATAAGCTGTGCGGAAGGCGTTTCAAATCTCCCGCGTTCTGAACTCTGTGTGTTATTGTGAGGGAACAGACGCGCTGTCTGCAGCTCTGTGAGTAACTGCTGAATTTTACTTACATAAGTGTCTTAAAACTATTTCAATTGTTACTTTTAGAATAATAACAACAAAATACAAGCTTCCCACTGTGCTGGAAACCCAGAAATACTACAAACATCAATTAAAACCTACAAAGAAATGTACAGTATATGTATTATTTAGATGTATGTTTTTAGTTACTATCAGTTATAATTTATTGTGTCGTCAGTAATATCTCTTTGTAAGTGCTATCTCACCTTATTTATAAAATAGTCACCTTTTCTACTTTAGAAATCATCTATGACTAGAAAAGTAAATAAATTGGATCTAGAATGTGGGAAAGATAGTTTAACACTATATATGATCATGTTTTGTATATTGTATTATTATTATACAGGAGATGCGCGCGTTAGCACGTCGATGTTATCCGCAGGTTATATCATAACGTCAGTGTAACTTTAGTGTAACGTTTATTTGAGAAAGTGTCTTTAGATGATTTGAAGTGATTGAGGAAGTTAGCGAGATGTGAGCGCGCAAACCGGAACAATGTGCGACTCCACGTGTCACTTACAGTATCTGAACATCAGTAAGTTCATATTATAATACTCAAAATAACCATAACGTGATTTATGTAAACAGTGTCGTATTTTAATAGTGTTATCTACGCAAACCTGTTACGCTACATACTTTAACCACTCAGCGATAAACTGTCACTGAAGTTATCTTAAGTTACTTATGGAGGATTGTGGTAAAGTATGAAGGCTATTTAGGGTTGTTATTTTATATGTAAACACTGATATTCACGCTGCGATGGGTCAGTAGTTTGTCCTTGTGTCTCATTGGGCTGGAGTTTATGGTTTCATTCATTGAATTGAAGCGCGTAAAATGATGACGTTTCAGGAAGACTTTAAAAGGAAAGGAGAGATTAAACGTTGTAAAGTATTTCACATCACAATAGGGGGAATTAGCTTCCGTAATGTTGTTTAAATGTAATACAGCAATACTCATTCATTTGTGTGTGAGAATGGTCTTTAAATCACACAATCGTAATTATACAAAATCGTAATTATATTGTAACCTTTACGATCGTATTTATAATCAGCTGTTGTTTGATGTTTGGATCCATCTATATAACAAATGTGACTTAGTTTCCGTGAGCTTTGTATTAACACAAAGACATTTCGGGTGTCACGCTGTGACGTAACAGCGTGATGACGTGAGCTACAGAACTTAATGCTGATACGTCATATCAAACCTCCTGTTTGCAGAAACAGTCAAAATGAGACACTGTAAGGGATCCAGTAACAGGTCAGTGAATTTACATCACATACATTTTGTGTGAGAGTTATGAATGTATAGATTAATATTAGCTATGTAATGAGATGTTCTCACTGTAAGTAACTCTAACCTTTACAGCGGACTCGTGGCTGCTATTTTCTTCCTGTTGGGAATGGGAACTCTGCTTCCATGGAACTTCTTCATCACTGCAATGAATGTAAGACATGAACATTAGTATTTTGTTGTTAGTTCAGGTTCTCACGTTCTCATACTCCACGTGTGTTTGTTTGCAGTACTTCACTGTCCGTCTGCACAAACACAACAGCACAAACGGTACCGACCAGAGCAGTCCAGATCCGTACATGTTTGGAAACCTGAGTGTGCTGTTAGCACAACTTCCCCTGTTGCTGTTCACACTTCTCAACTCATTCCTTTACCAGCAGTGAGTGTTTGTTTCTGTTATTAAGTGAGTCTTGTGTTTGGATTCATTTTGACTGGAATGATCAGCAGTGATTTTTTTTGGTGTAGCGTTGCGGAGAAGATTCGCATTGCGGGCAGCATGGTCGTCATTTTACTCCTCTTCGTTCTCACCGCCGGTTTAGTGAAGGTTAAAATGAGCCAGGATCACTTCTTCTCCATCACCATGGCAACAATCTGGTTTATTAACAGTATGTTTCTTAAACGTCCTGCATGCTCTACATCCGTAAGTCACAGTATTTCCGACGCACTGTTTGTCTCTCGTGTTTCTGCAGTGTTTGGGGCTGTGCTGCAGGGCAGTCTGTTCGGGCTGGTCGGTAAACTGCCTTCCAGGTTCAACTCTCTGTTTATGAGCGGTCAGGCTGTGGCAGGCATTTTCTCTGGTCTGGCCATGCTGTTATCCAACATCTGTAAGTACAGCACCCGTGTGACGCAGTGGAATAAAGGCATGTGCACTGAAGGGAACTGAGAGCTGTACTGTAATGTTCCGTCTGCAGTTGAACCGGATCCAGAAAGTTCTGCTCTGGGGTATTTCATAACCCCCTGTGCTGCTACTCTGCTCACACTGTGCTTATACCTGCTGCTGCCACACCTGGTGAGAAGCACAAACCTTCACCTCCTGTTTACATGGCAACTCTTAACACAGACGTTACAGGAAATGAAAGCACACTAACAATATTACATGCGTGATAATAACTGTGATTAGTTATGCTTATGCAGGAAAATTCACATTTCTTACTGTATTTCCTTACTAGAGTTTTGCTCGACAGTATTTGGAAAACAGATCCAGTGATGAAACGGAGACAAGGAAAGAGCCACAGCTGAACGGTCTTTCTGTTGCTACAGACAGCGTGACCCTCACTAAAGTGAAACTGAATGATGGCAGTGTGGTGGAGGCTAAAGGAAACACAGTCTTCACGGATTCTGAAGCGTGTCAAAAGCTAAACGAACTCAAACAGAAAGTCACTGAGGAGAAGTCAACTGTGCCTCAAGTCTTCAGAGAGGTTTATTATACATCATTAATTCTCATATATCCCTTGATATGCTTGTTTCACACAGCAGATAAAATGTATAACAGAGTCCGAAAATCTGAGACCACTAATAATAGACTTACAATTTTTGCTTTCCTTTTTTATATAAATGTTGGTAACACTTTTTTAACAATGAACACAAATGAAGCGATGAAATCTGACCATATGTTGTTGTTTTTTTTTTTGTAGATTTGGTTGATGGCATTTTGTGTCACGTGCGTGTTCGCCGTTACATTGTCTGTTTTCCCTGCAATTACTGTCAATACAAAACCTAAAGGTTTCTTTGAGGGGAAAGGTGAGTCTGTACAAACTTTAGCTCATGTGTCAGACAGTTTGTGTGCTTTTTTTTCAAAACTTACATCTTTTTTATCATAGATGAAATCTTCGTACCTTTCTGTTCATTCATCATGTTCAATGTCATGGACTGGATTGGCCGGAGTCTCACCTCCCGTCTTCAGTGGGTGCGTCTCTGAGCCTAAATCAAAACAGTCGAATACGTTACAGCTCAAATTGTTCATTTTCTAACATTCGGTTTTGTTCTTTGTTCTCAGCCTTCAAAGAATAGTCATTTATTCCCTCTCTTGGTGGTGTTGCGTGTGGTATTCATTCCTGCCCTCATGCTGTGTAACGTTCAGCCTCGTGTCTATCTCCCCGTTTTATTCAATCACGATGCTGCCTATTTAGTTGTCATGTCTTTGTTTGCCATGACAAGTGGATATTTTGCCTGCCTCTCCATCAGCTACGCTACACAGTAAGTACACCAGAAACATACACCAAACACTTGAATCTTATCAGAGTTCTTTACTGTCAGAATCAGCTAAGCACAGACAGTTTGTGATGGCCGTCTGATGTTACTTCTGATCTTCTCATTGTTCCACATGATCAGTAACGTAGAATGTCTCGTTCTGTTTCAGACTGGTGAAGCCTAAAGATGCAGAGACCGCCGGGGCTCTTATGACGTTCTTTCTGGCTCTGGGACTCTCTCTGGGGGCTGCGCTCTCATTTGGCCTCATAAAAATGATTTAAGGCAATTTTATAAGGAATTAAAATGTGTTTATTTAGGTGTTGTGAAGGTCACTTTTCTCATAATTTGGTCAGATTTGACTGCATCTCATTTTCCATCAGATGGTTTTTAAAAGGGAAATTGAAGAGGAATTTTTTTATATAAGGGTCTTACTAAAAAAAGTTTACAAATTTTGGTGTTTTATTTATTTTTTTATGTTGTTGCTACAGGTGTGAAATAACTTTTATACAACAAAATCTTTTTTTAATAAACCCATATTCTGTTATCTGTGGTGATCAGTTGATTTATGCATAATTGTTTCACATTAAAATTAATTGAATCTTTATGATTTTTGTGCTTTTAACTGCAACACATGAAACACACTAAGTGAAACAAAGTAGTGTTAGTTTTAGCCACATTACCCACCAAGTGACATATCTTCTCATGTTCCTTCTGAACTCTCATCTCCTCAAATCTCCTCGTGTTCATCTGCTCCTGACTGATGCCTGAAGCATCTCCAGTCAAGATCTGCTCCCAGCCCTCACACTGAAGATCACACAGGAAACATCAAACTGAAACCATTACAAACGTTTAACTAACATATGAAGTAAATCAGTGTCAAAGAAAATGGAAAATAAATAAGGCGCATATATACATTGAGTCAAAGTCAATATCACCATCTGATTAATCCAGAATAAACTGGTTTACGCTGAAGAAATCCATTAGGATTATGAACACCATTCTTATTAATCTGGTGTAATTTAATAAATAACGACTAGTCATAAAAACAAACCTACAAATATTACTTGAAAGTTTAGACTCAGTATTTTGAACTTGTGATTTTGACCTCATTGGGTGTTTAATTTCTGTTACAGATAAAAATTAAATTCAACATGTGGATACGAGTTACATGTTATATTTAGTCGATTAGATCAAATGTAAACATTTTATAAAAATTCAAATACCGTTAGACCATCATCAGTTTTCATTAAGGGCGGTTTCCAAAGTTTCATTTAAATGAAAACAGACTTGATTTCTTATTTTTATTTGAACTCTGAGCATCAAAGGCTTTTAACTGGATGTTATAAAGATAATAAGAGGACATAACTTACACTTCTTCCAGGTCCAGTCTCTGCTGGATCATGTATTCTCATATAGGAACTGTACTTGTGTTTCTTTCAGAAAGTGTTTATCCTCAACATACACAACGTTAATAATGAGTCCTGTTGACTACAGTACTGCTGCCTTAAAGATCAGTGTTCAAACCACTCTCCAATTTCCCCCGATTCACAAACCAACTTTATAATGATTTATCACTTCAATTATATACTTCAAAATCTGATTTCCTGAGAAATGTCCGGCTGGCTATGTGACACATGTAACCAAAAGTACATAAAATAACCTGCAATTTTACGTTTCCAACAGAGGTGGCGACAGAGACAAATGTTACAGATTGCAGCTTTAAAAATTACCTTGTTGGGTATATTAATTCAACATCTATAAACATAAATCAAGATAACTGAGTTTAAGTTACAAGTAAGTTAATACATTTAAGTCTCCTTTGTGGCAAGAGTTTCAGCATGAAATAATGAGACAACATAGCAGTTAAACAACATTTATTGAACTTTACAAGAAGTAAATAAAAAGATCATGGCTTAAAGCCATTATGCAAATATTTACAAAAAGTTAAGGGACAATTGACAATAAAGTGACGAGAGTTGTCTGTCAATACCTAGATGAATGGGCCAATGTCACTTCCCTGAATCAGCACTGTAGCTCTCAATGATAGTTGTTCTGTATGTAACAATCTTCTATTCATAGCAGAATTTCTGAATGAACAGTGAGATGTTTAAATGTTTATTAGAATATGAAAATCAATCTGACGGTCATGGGTATTTAGTGCAAATATTTAAAAACTGGAGGGATGAGCAGTTATTGAAGATGCATAACTACATAAATCGTAAGAAGATTTTAGATATTGGAAAAAGTGATGTTCTCACAGGAATACAGGCTGAAATATACATGACTGAAATATTAACCAGTTGACTAAAAACCAGGTTTACAAACCTTTTAATCTTTCAAATGCACATACCAAAAATGAAATGTTTAACAAATCTGTCCCTGTTTAACTGAATCATACTAAATCCATGTTGTGAGAGGAATGAGAAAATTGAAGCTAAACTAGCCATGTCATCTCAGTTTTACAGAAAAACAAATGGTGTTCTGTCCGTCACTTGTAACAATGCAATAAAAAGAAAGTCAGAGTTGAAACTGAATTCACAAAGCCAACCAACTGGTTACAGTGTGAGCGGTGATGTTATGAGACTGTAATAGCAGGATCAAGTTGGGGTTTGAGAAAAGTGTATTTGTGGGCTGGACAGGGTCACATTGGTTACTCACCTACAAGACGTCTGCCCTACTGGATTCTGTCCTTTTGTACAGATCTGGAGCAAGAGCACACATCTCGTCCCACAGGAAGTGCTTCAAAAAGACCAAATGCCACAGAACAAGCCAGGGCAAAAACTCCTTAAATAACCCAATTCAATACTTCTGATTGAAAAAACTTCCAGTTTGCCTCAAAGAAACTAAAACCTAAAGATTAAATACATTTCACTGTGTGGAACCAATGAAGTTTGTAGTTATTGATGATCTACTAGGTCAGCCAAAATGGCTGAATTAGTTTCTAACAAGATTAAACTGGTTAAGATTCTGTCAGTGGGCAATGATCTGTGGCCCAACCACACCCCCACTGTGTGCTGCCTCATTCATATAAACTGGTTGTGGGTCTGAGTCTCCAGCAGCTGTGATTGGCTCTTTAAGGGGGGGGTGTGATCGAGGTGCAGACGTGGTTGGGGGCAAATGGCTTTACCTTAGCGGGACGTCCGAGGCATTGTGGGGCGCTAACTCTCTTCCCCGTCACGCTCAACTTGGCGTCCTGGGGCGCGGGAGCCATTTTAGCTGTAGTTAGCGAAAAGGGAAAATGTGGCTGGAACAGCAGTAAGAATATGGAGACATGCACTATTTATAGAAAATATACAACAGTTACAATAATTTAGTGTTTAGTGTGGAGCCCTGCAGTAGCTACACCAGCACATGTCCACTTTCACTATCATACATAACACTAACATCAACACTACAGTCAATGCTTGTCTGTGAGGTTTAATCAAACATGTTACACTGCACATGTGTTTACATGAGTGAGTTTTGTGTGTGTACCCCACCATGTTTCTTTGGAATGAAAGACTGAAGACTGCCTGAGGGGCATTCTAGGAAAGAGGACATACATAACATGATTAAACAAACCACTCTCGTGACCAAACCTTCAAATTAACCTTTCAATGAACACTTGAAGGGAAGCTACTCAACTGTCACAGCATCTGGATCCCAAACTGTTCCAGCAGCAAATTAAAGCATTTTAATGCTCTGCAGAAGACTTGATTTATTCCGTAACTGATGCCACTTGAGTAGATTACCTTCACAAATGTAAGATTTTAAACTCATGACTCTCTTCACCTAGATCAATTATTCAGACAAATTCACTTTATAATTGTACAACATGGATGTTTAATTAAATTGCCTAAAATGCTCAAGAACTGGGACAAAACAGTTTTTTCTGTAAGAACAAAAATACAACGCTTCAATGTTTTTCACGCTCAGAACTAATTGCCATTATTAACTAGCTACATGTCAGGCCTGAAGGTGCTAGTCTTTACACCACCCATTACTGAATAACTAAACGTTTCCACCCAAAAGCCCCTGAAATCAATCCACATGACTAAATATATAGAATATGATCATGTAAATGTGACAAAAACTGGTCAGAGAGCAACATAATATTGCATGGGGCTAAAATAAACAAAAAAATGCAAGAAGCTCATTTTCTTTAAGATCATGAGTGGTTATCACATATATATATAAAATCAATGAAAGTATTTTGTCCATGTAAGAGCGAGATGAAAAGCCAGAGATGGCAGTTGTTTGCTTTTTAAACCTGTGAAACATGCATAATAACTCCTGCAGGTTACGTTATCAGTTCGTTTTGCTGTTAAGCAACAATAACATCTCCAGCTCATTAAAGTCAATAAAGAGATCTGAATGATACACATTTTAAACAATGAATATGCCTGTCAGGTAACAAATTTGTCTGTCCCTTTGCAATGAGTGCAACTTTAGTCACCAGGAGGTGATTTAAACTCATACTGTTGGTACAGAAGACCATCTGCACTAGTGAGGCAGTGGGGGATAGTATTAAAGTTCCTTTAAGCTCAAGATTGTGGTTTTGTTGGTACTGAAACACCTGAATGTGGTGGAGCCCCTCCCACTCAGAAAGAACTACTGCAATTAGATCTAATGTGAATGTGACGGCATTGTGTGTATTTGATCCGAATTAACATCGTGTTCTCACTCACTCCCAGACACACATTCCTCACACACAGGTCCTCTTCACATTCTATCCAAAACGCTGTACATAGAATTAACTTACGCAAATATAGTAAACTGAGAACAATCTGGATTAACAGATACAAACGGTTGCTTTTTTCTCCTCTCTGCCATGAATTTAATCAACTGAACTGTA
Source organism: Ambastaia sidthimunki (assembly GCA_036877625.1). NCBI lineage: Eukaryota > Metazoa > Chordata > Actinopteri > Cypriniformes > Botiidae > Ambastaia > Ambastaia sidthimunki. Next base: position 9,027 of record JAZGTK010008811.1, on the reverse strand, counting down.
TCTGATCAGAACGTTTTACAAAAGTTTGAAAACTTGTCTACAAAAAAAAAAAAACTATGGCTATTTTCTCAAGGCACAGTCATTCGACTTCAGAGGATGCTGAAACTGTCTGGATGTTCAAAGAGTGCTTCACCTACAAACAGACAGATGATTCTGGTGCTTGGAAAGACAAACTCAAAACTGCTATATTCTGTATATTTGACATTATGGGGTGCTGCAATGATTCGATTTATTCCTTTCCTCCACTTTCATCTGCCGTCAAGTAGGACCAAAACAGACACGCTCACATTCTCTCAAGCAGTCACACCTGCACACGCAGATGAGAGCTATCGATATGGGGACTCAGATGTGTGTTGGTGGGGGTAGTCAGGGCGGTGTAGGAGGGGCTCCTTGTGTGTTGAAGATGGCTCATACACTCTAGGTGAAGCAGCAGTGCCCGGGGCAGCCATCTGCTGAGCATCCACTGAGACCGGAGGAACCATGGGCATCGGAGGGGGTGGAGGAGGATAGCTGTACTGGTACTGATAATGCTGGTACTGCTGGTAATGTTGGTACTGTTGGTACTGCTGGTACTGTTGGTAGTACTCGGCATAGCACCTGAAATGAAACAAACGTTTTTGTGCTTTCGGAAGCCGAGACTTTGAACGCTTCATGTTGCTTTTGAAACAAAATATTAGATCTTCACGATACTAAAGAAAATGTGATGTGAATTTGTTAAACAATGTGATGTGATACGATGAGACTTTAGGTTTGTAAAATCAATTTAAATTAAATAAAAATATACTTAAAAACTAAACATTATAACACAACATACACAAGCCCCTTCTAGAAGTACTAAAATGATTAATTTGCAACCCATTGTGATATTTCAATAATATCCTATCAAGTAGCTATAATGCCATTTACCTTGCGATTGGGTCTCCGTTTTTGACTGCGGGTAGTTCTGGTCCACCAGGAGGTGTTGGAAGCAGGGCCCGCCGTTTGGGTCGTGTCTGAGAAAATGGCTGAGGAACTGGGTCAGGCAATAATGGTGCCGAGCGACGTATAGGGCTTCGGTCTCGGTCAGATTTGGTCACAGCCTGCTGTTCTGCCAGAACTTGTTGTCCTTGCTCAAAGAATCGGGCACGGGCAGCTTCAAAGACGGCTTGTGGGTCATCTGTGCCTCCCATGGTCCCATAGGCAGGGTTGACACCTTCAGTGGCAGGCGGTGCTCCTCCTTCGGTGGGGTAGCCATCTGCCCCCTGGCTCTTCCCCGAGCTAAGCACCTGGTCTGCGACGGAGCTGTACACCTGACTCGCCAGAGCACCATACACCACGGAGCTGACAGCCTTGCCATCGACCCTGGAGGAGGTCAGTTCCTTGAGAGCCGCAAACGTGGGGTCGGTGCTCGCGGTGTTGTAGAAGGAGTTGTGGACGCTCTGCTGCACCTGGAGAGGAAGCCCGGCGGCTGCCGCGGCAGCTGCTGCTAAAACTGCTGCTTGGCTCTGGTGATGCTCCATGGATGGTCTGTTGATGGGACATTCTCCTGCAAAGTGTCCGTACGCTCCGCAGCTGGCACACGGGACCTTGTTTGCGGTCTGCTGCACCTTGGAGAGCTCCACTGACAGCTGACGTCCCATATAAGAGGTCCCGTGAAGACCCTCGATGGCTTGTTCTGCATCCTCTTTGCGCTCCATGTACACAAAGGCGTAGCCAGACAAAGAGGGGAGCTTGGCTGCAAAGAGAACAATTGATCACATTATATTTCTCAAAGAGCAATAACATATCAATTATTTATAGGTACATGCACATATAAATCCAATAAGAAGGCAACTTACTTTTTACTTTGTCACAATCAAGAACTTTGCCGTACGTTGAGAAGAGATCATACAGGTGTTCAACTGTACAGGAAGGGCACAGGTTCCCCACATACACTTTGATGGAATTAGGGGGTCTTCCTTTGGATTCCTCAACTACAAGACTCCGTCCACGGTAGTCTCGACCGTTCAGATCACGGATGGCACGGTCAGCAGCCCCTTCTCCCTGCAGATGGACAAAGGCAAACTGCCTCAGTACAGTCATGTTCACCACTTCTCCATAAGGGGCGAAAAGCGCTATTAGGTCATCTTGTGTTGCTTCCGAATCCAGATTCCCAACAAAGAGCTTCACCGCGCTGCTGTCTTCCATTGCACCCCAGAATACCTAGAAATAGGGAACATGCCTTATTTGCTTCTTTTATGGCGGCAATTGCTAACTTACCCCAATGCTAAACCGCAGTAGAGTCCCGAGTTTAAAATGAAAGTGAAACTACATCGCTTCAGTTTTGACACACTGAGACCCCAAATCGAATCGCAGCTTTGTAGTTTATAATGTGAGTGTTTTAATTGATCGTGTCATTTGTATTATATATTGGGCGACAGATACAATAAAAAGGACGAAAACCTTTCACCGTCCACGTTGTTCAACATAAAGCGCAAAAGCCCGCCAGATGTGTCGCAATCTGCGCCGTAGCTTCTAGAAGCGCTAAACTCATTGCTAACGACAAACAGAGATGCTGTTCCCGCAAACTGTTAGCTAGCTGACTTTAAACCTTTTTAAACGTTTTGAACAAATGCACCCGTCAACTCTGTGAAACGCGTGATCTAAATGACAGACGCGTTTAATGTTAATAAAACGCATTTTGCATGCGCGCGCCCTCGGCTAGCCACACAGCTAGCCCGTTAGCACCCATAAACAAAGACATTACGAATCACCGAGAATCACGCTCACTGAAAACCATTGCGGGACAGCAGAAACTCATAAACACGACGACGATGCAGATGTTATTAAAGTAAAGGACGCAAAACAAGTGAAGCGTTCCGTCGGTTCTCACCTGACGCAGCGGACGCGCGCATCCGTCCCGACCGATCGCCGGTGTTAACGTCAGCGCTCCGTGCACCGCAAACAACACGCGGAACGGTCCGAGCAGTTCCTACAGTTTCATAACTAAAGTGTTATTTTGAATACTGATCGAGTTTGAAGGACATCAAGAGGACGGGTGGTTAATGTCTGTCTAATGCTTGTTTCAGGACACATCAGTCATGTAAAGACTGTAATACTGTGTGAGCCACATCATGTCCTGTAGCTATCACTGATATCTAATGTTATCACAAATACCCACGACACAACATATGTCAACAATGAAATATGTGTCATTAAAAATATGTATAATGTATTGTATCTTATATATTATTAAAATATATAAAGTACGTAATTTTCAAAATGCAATTGAACTACTACAACATTACTACTGATATAACGTCATCATTGAGTTATTTCACTGTTAACTATTATTATTATTATTATTATTATTATTATTATTATTATTATTATTATTATTATTATTATTATTATTATTGTATGGGCAGTGTTCGCGCATGCGCAGTTTGATTCAGGTGAAGGACTGAAACGCCTGTGGGAAGGAGAAACATGAAGATCGTGTCATCAGCTTCATGTTTGTCCAGCATCTTTCTGAACGTGTGAGGGGAAAACTAGTCATGTTTTCCTTACTTGCGAAGTCCTGGAGTTTCCAGATATCCAGAAGTAATTAGGAAGTTTCTATGGATCTTTGTGGAAATCAGGTGTACTTGTGGAAAGTTTACTGAGTAAAGCGATTGAGGTGAGTCTCTTATTGCGTGTGTTTGTGTTTGATTGATGTTTTACAGCACAGCGATCCTAGTGAAACATTAGCTCAAAATCAACATCCTGTGGGCAGATCTTATGACCAGCATTTTACACGGACACGAACTTATATTTGATGGGACATACCCGCATTATATACAATACAAATATAACTGATTACCCTACAAACTCAAGAGACGTTTAAAGTATTGAATTAAAAGAGATCTATCTTTTTATCTTTCTGAATAGCAGTGCTCATTGTTTATGACTATATAGTGTGCTGTCGATGACTTAGTAAACAGCACAGATCGCTGAAGGCGTCATGCTGAAGTGATGAAACTTCATAACTTGCATAACACACAGAGATGTCCTCACTGGTCGTGTCTGAACGTGCTCAGCTGGGTTTCTGCACACACACAACCTTATTACAAACCTCACACTTCACCAGTTAAACCAACATGTTAATGGATTCTGTTCAAATGTGTGTTTTTAATGTTTAAATGACATTTCTGTTCTAGCAAGAATAAAAGTGTACAGAGAGGGACTTATGTAAGATCAAGTGTGTGTGTGTGTGTGTGTGTGTGTGACACAGTGTTTTTGTATTACACTTGATTCCATGTTTTCTAATATTTTAAGTCTTTTGAGAGAAATTGTAACTTTTAATATTCGCTCATGTTACACATTTTGATGTTCTTTAGAGTTTAAAATCAGTTACTGTATATATGCCCTCCTGAAAACGCTCTTAAAACTCTCTAGAGTTGGGCATGAAGTTGTAATAAAGGTCTTTGGCCTTTCCTGAAATTCCTAACAGTGGAGGTGTGTGTCAGTGGGTGGGAATGCCCAGCTGGATGTGTAGGCGTCTGTTGCTATAGCAACCATCCTCCTCTGCCCAAAAATATTTCAAACTGGCCCACACAGAGTCAACCTGCCACCCTGTCTAACTCTCACACAACTGATGAACCACTTACTGCACAATCTTAACAGTTCTGGCCTGCACAATTCTTGTGTTCTAGATAGTGAGAGTATTCATTATATAAGACAAACCCAAAACACTTTCAGATAATCACTTGATCTAATTACTATACAAATCTGTTTATCACAGCTCCTCTTCATCTTGACCAGGTTTGGTTTAAATTATGGCACTTAAACCAGCAAACTTCCATTGTGTTGTTATTTAAAAGCAATCCGGTGCTTTTCTGAATCCGGTGCTTTTCTGAATGGGCTGTAAATGCAGAACCGCAACAGTGATGTTAGTCATACAGTGACAAACTTCTCACATGGTCAGGAGACTGAATGAAGGAGGGAGATTCCCAAAACCGTTGAAGAGCAGCGTTCCAATGGAATAACTGGACACATGATTGTGTTAAAAATAACCATTCCAGGAAAACAGTGACAGAATGTGAAAAAGAGACGCAAGAAAGAAACAAAGATGTGTACAGTTTACTGTTAGACCACACACACATCCTCCAGAACTGGTCACTACTTCCTGTTTTACCGAGCGTATTCGTAAACATCCACAAGGCGAGAAACAGATTCATGCTGAAAGGAACTGACTTAAAATCTCTCAACAGCACTTTGAAATCTGGTTGCTGTAGTTTTGAGATGCAGGACCCTGTGTACGATTACCCTGACCTGAAGCCCGTGGGGGAGAGACGGGCATGTCTGCAGAGAGGGTCTCTGAAGAGCATCAGTGTGCTGGACCGACTCCTGCTCACACACCCTGTGTGGCTTCAGCTCTCCATCAACTCAGCTACAGCTTTACACGTCCTCCGCCGCGAGCCGTCCGGGGTGAGCTGGGACGTTCTGACGCTGTGACTTCAAATCAATATACAGTAACACCTTCTGAACATTCTGCAAACTTTGTTCTGGTGCTTTTCAGACCTTCCTGGTGAGAAAGTCCAGCACGCTGCAGAAGAAAATGCTGTGTGTCCGTCTGGCTGATGACAGCGTGCCGTCATTCTTTAAACAGTTTGTCATCCGGGAAGAAGACTCGGGTAAGTCTGAAAAAATGTGTTACATTATTACTGTACAGTGTATTCTATAACAATTCTATGGTGTATTATATCCTATAGTTCTGTAACTCTTAACTGTAAGTTTATTAGCAACCAAGTGAATGCAAATAAAAGAGCTTATGAAAATGAGAAGTGAGTATTTAATACAGTTTGAGCAATAGTCATGTGCTTTGGGTGACTAATTGATTGTTTCTGCTTTATGGACAGCTTTCTCTTTAGAGAGCTCAGCTATCAGTTTTCCAGACCTGTGCAGACTCATCGCCTTCTACTGTGTTAGTCGGTATGGCCTGTTATTCGCTGCCTGTTGTATCCATGACAATAGCGTGGCACTCCTCAAACATAATGTTTGTGGTCTGTGTTGTAGGGATGTTCTGCCATTCACGCTGGAGCTGCCTGAGGCCATAGCTAAAGCATCTTCACAAAAAGAGCTGGAGTCCATCTCTCATATGGGTGTGGGTGGGTACAAGCTGAATGATATGTTGACATTAGGTCAGGCATGTCATATTGCTGCTACATGTACTGTTTTAGATTGTGACATTCTGTCTATGTGTTCTACAAAAAAGCTGTACGCTTCCAGTGTGATATTATTGCACACATAGCTTAATTTTGATTGGTCAGATTTTTTATATAATTACATGTTTTCTAGTCTCTACATGTAGCAGGTGTGCCAGTTTTGTTTCTCGTTCTTCTCACATATTAACAAAATCTCAAATCAGTTTTTATGTTAATTTCTTTTATTTAAATAGCATATTAAGTAAGGATAGAAACGTAGGACTCACCCTTTCTGTCTGTTTTACAATAGTGACCTGACGATTATACATTATCCTTTAATTAAAAAACCCTTTAACTCATTATTTTAACACATACAGAGTTTTGGAGTTCACACCTGAATGTTCGAGGTCCTCGTAACGAGCCTCCTGTCACAGACAAACCGATGCCTCCGACTCCAAGCCCACAAGACTGCGCCACGCCCATCAACACAAACCCCACCCCTTTCCAGGAGCTTTGTCCAATCCAAACCCGGAGTCCCCGTGAACTGAATTATGGGGGAGGAAAGGGTTTGTGTTTCATCAATCCTCTTTTTCTACAAGAATGCCCGAGTCGCAGCGCCATCAACAGGCGTCATCATTTCAAATCCAGCGTGAAGGTTCGTGTTTCAACGGAAACTTCCAGCCCGCTGTCACCACCGGTTGTTCCCCCCCCTCCACCACCATTGCTGGCTAAAGCCAAATGCAGAGCTAGACTGAAAGCTGCAAAACAGCAGAACGCTCTGCCGGCTGCGGTTCAGCAGCACAGTAAAGAAGTCATGAAGACTGAAACTGCACAGGAGGCCACAGACTATCTGCAGCCTTCTGTAGCTGCACGGAGAACAACCTCACCTGCAACCTCACCCACAACCTCACCTACAACCTCACCTGCAGCCTCACCTGCCCTCTCCCCCACTGCTGAGGAAGATGACTACCAGATGCCCAAAGCTTTGAAGAAGGTACTGAGACTGATACATCGTTACCTTGTTACACACTCAGAGACATGAGCATGAGTTGATATTGTTAGCAGGTGGTGTTAGGGGGAGGGGCTTACACGTTCTAGAGAACATTTGATTGGACAAAGTCAGTTTGTAGTGCAAGATGAGTCATCAGAATTTTTTATTTTCCTGCACAAGAAAAACAGTGGTTTTATATATCTGCATATAGCATATATCTGCTAAAGTGTGTGGTTGTTAACATTTATATGTACATAAAAACAAATAAAGGTTCTTAAAAGGTTTTTCATAGTGATGCCATAGAAGAACCATTTTTGGTTCCCTAAAAACATTCGGTCAAAATTTCTTAAAAGTGTCGTTTTGTTTCTCACATTTTTATAATCTAAAGAACCTTTTTCACTCAAAAGAACTATTTGTGAAAGGTAAAGGTTCTGTGGATGTTAAAGGTTTTTTATGGAACCATACAGCCAAGAACTGTATGGCATCATGAACCACTTAAAACACTAAAAGCTAATATGTGAGATCTGTAAGTCATGATTGTTTTGTTCTCACACAGGCCAAACCAAATATCCTGGAGCAGAAAGCACAGGAGGAAGATGAGGGTGAGGAGGAAGGGCTGGTGTTGGAACACAGACACGCACCGTCCCTCAGTGAGCTGGACAGCAGCACCTCCCTCAGCAGCCTCGAGGAGACAGAAGAAAGTCCCGAGCGTCCTCCTCTCACACGAGGCATCAGCAATCCCATCATGCCTTGCCAGTCACCTCCCCGCAAGTCCATTTCTGCCCTGCGCAAGATGAGCGCCGCCTTCATATCGTTTTTTGCGCCGGAGAAGCGCGTGGCGCGGATGGTGGAGGATCTGTCTCGTGACCGCCGCATGGCGTTCGGTGCCCTCGTTCAGGATTTTCTGAGGCAGCAGAGAGAAGCGTTAAAGCCACAGCGCTTGATCTCTGCCGTTCAGCTGCTTCAGGATTTGCGTCTCTTCATGAATCAGGCCAGAACATTTCTTCAGGAGTGCGGAGAGCTTGAACCGCCCATAGAGACTCTTCTGACAGAAAACGAGAAAGGTTTACAAATCCTAATTATGTGATTTTTATGTATTAAAGTCACCATGAAAACACTCCATATCACAGATATCCATATCATCTTGCGTTTTCATGGTGACTTTAATGCTGTCTAAAACATTTCAAGCTCAAAGTGAATTCAGAGTGTTTTATTAATAAGTGTTTTCTCAACATGCAGACCAGGCGCTGGAGAAAGCCATGTTCCGCTGCGTCCTGAAACCTCTGAAGCCTCAGATTGATGCAGCGCTTCAGACGTTACACAAACGAGACGGTTCCTTCCAGAGGATGGAGGAGAGCTTGCAAAGAGCTAAAGGAGAATCGCCGCAGAAGCTGTTTGGGGTGCAGGCGGGCGTACCTGACGCCCAGGGCATTGAGAAAATCCAACACAAGATCAGTCTAATGCAACGTGCCTACTCACCCATTGACAAAGTGTTGCTGCTCCTGCAAATCTGCAAACTTATTTACAAAGCCATGAAAAACAAATCAGGTACCGACTCACTGTTTCATGAACAGCACAGCAGACTGAAGCTGGTTTACATGCACAAATGTTCAACATATTCTGTAAAACATCAAACACCCTTTTCTGAAACAGGTCAGGAATTTGGAGCAGATGACTTCCTGCCGGCTCTCTCCTACGTGATGGTGCTGTGCAATATGCCGGAGATCTTTCTGGAGGTGGAGTACATGATGGAGCTTCTGGAATCCTCTTGGCTTACAGGAGAAGGTACAGTACATCCAGCAAACAGGAAATGTTCTCAGAACGTTGGCTAACAACGCTCTCTAAAACGTTCCCTCAAAGTTATCAAAAAATGTTCTTGCAGTACTGTTAGTA
>JAZGTK010008810.1:0-17890 GCA_036877625.1 Ambastaia sidthimunki | reverse complement strand
TAAATCATTGAGATCAATGTCGAAAGTGACTCTGTTGTCCTGATTTCACTATTTAAAACATGTTATCGTTTACTTTCTCACACTGTCACATATTTAAAATGTGTGACACAAAGGCGTTGTGTTAACATAAATAATTCCACAATTGCAAAGCTCATGAAGGCCTAGAAATGTCCGATTATATTATATAATTTATTTCAAATTCAGTGTTTGGACTGGTCGGCATCTGTGAAAGACTGTTTTAAAAGATGACACCTCAGTATTCCTGGTCATCTTCACCATTCTAGTAGAAAGTAAGATTAGATCTGATTTGTTAAATTTTAGTCTTATATTAATGTAAATCTGTTTCTTCAGATAAGCTGTTTGTCTTAATCAAAGTTTAAAACTTTTATGCGCCCTCAGATGTCCAGGATTCTCAGTTCTCCAGAATACTGTAAATGGCAATACAAAACCCTTACTCACAAACTACCAGCAAAGAAAGGTGAGTTTCTTTGTGTGTTTCTGACTTGGGTTGTAATGACCTCTAGTGGTGACTGAAAATGAATGCAGTCTTTTGACCATAAATATGTAGAGTAAACAAATGTGACCGTTTATATTGCATTTCTCACTAACAATGTAATGCAATTAATAGCATTATTAAAATGTAAAACCAGCTGTTGTAAGATGCATAATACAACTAATTCTTTACATGTTCACATGGTCTGTTATCAAAGTATAAAACTGAGAAGTAAACATTGATGAGATAAAGGTTTATGGTTTACACTTACGCTTTTTGTAAACTGAGTGATATTGAGCTACTGCTGCACGGTCTAAATCTGGATTCTCTTTCTGACATCATGATGGTAAGCCAGTTACATCATACAAGCATGCATAAATCACTGTGTAAGCTGTTCTTTTGAGGTAATACTGCATTTCTAGACACAGAATGTTTAGTTATGTTAAAAATATTATTTCTGTGGGAGGAGTTTGATCTATGTAAACAGTAGTGGTTACATCATTATTTAACGAGGTTTAATTTACCTTCACAGACAAGGTTTGCAAGCCATTCTGTCACATCAGTCTCATGCTAACATATACAAATACATAATGTTTACGTTTGAGATGATTTGTGATATGTTGCATTTTTTTTAATGGATCTTTGCTGTAGAATTGTTCCAAAACATTCTAAATGCCTTGTTTTTTAAACTGAGGCACAAGTCCCTCAAATTATTTTCTGTGGTCATCAACAGCTTAACATTAAGTTGTATGTAACCAGAAGTATGTACACGCATCTGTTTATCCAATAAGCAAAATGTTACTGTAATATGGTAAAATAAATTCTGTCTGTTCAGATTAGAGTAACTGATACTGGGGATCAAAAGAAGAATGTCAGTCATTGAGCAGATGCATCTTGATAAAGTTGATGGAAACCGCATGACATCTCAAAGTGGGTAAAGTTCATTCAGCCTCAAGTAAACCTGAACTCTTAGCTGTTATTGTATCTTTATTATGTACTGTGTCCACGTTAAATCCAATCCACATTTATTCAACAACCATCAGTTTTAAAGTTGTGGACATTTACATGTCTCCATCTGGCAGATGTTTTTATCCAAAGTGACTTCAATTGCATTTAAGCAGTACATTTTGTCAGTATGTGCATTGCCTGGGATTCAAACCTATAAACTTGGTGTTGCTAGTGCCATTAAATTTCCCATGCTGGTAACATTGTGTAGGCCAGCTATGTGGTGGACGTGCATGACTCATAACAGGATCACAGTGTACTGACAAGACTTCCATGTAAGCCTGTCTTAATGGTTTAAGCTCTAGTAATGATTTGTGAGGTGAGAAATGAACTAGTGTCGTGTCGGCATGCTTCATCCTCTGACTGATGACGGTGAGCAGTCTGAACGTCGGCCTTTAAAGTCCAAACTTAATGAATCTAATCAATCTGTAATTTCTGTATTTAGTGCCGAGGAGGTTCAGAGAGGGCAGACGTACACAGTAAATTGTGCCGTTAAATCCTCTTCAGATAAACACACATTAAAAGGATATAGAGTTACAGTGAACCTCATTGCCACAGTTGATTTCCCGCCTAATGGGTTGTATGTAAACATAAGCTTCGTTTTCACAAAAGTTCAACTTTGCCCTTTGTGGAAGAGATGTTTCATGTAAATTACAATGTTTCCCTACCTTAACAAGCAAAACCAGATTTAACTTTCCAAGTGCCTCCTGAAACCAAAATAAGGTCAAAAATTAAGGTAAGTGTTCCTTGAAGCACAATCATTTTATGCTTTGATTTTTTGGTTTAAACAGTTAAAAATAATTCTAACCACCAACCACAGACCATGTTTCTTGATATAAAATGATGGATCCACCCACGGTGTCTGTTTAGACGGTGGCATTAACCCACCACTTAGTCGTCCCACAAGAGCCTATCACTCATTCAGTCATAGAAAAACTAACAAAGCAATGCTCAGAGCCCATCTCTCCATCCTGGAGGAGATAGTAACTCCACAGCGTCTGACAGTGTTTATCACAGCCTCTGACAGAGTGTTAGGAGAAGAAAACGGCTGCTTGGGGAAATACTGTTAAGATAACACTATCAACATCGCGTGGTATGTGCGAGACATTACAGCAGTTTGAAAACGTAAGTGATGGCAGACGTGCACCAAGAACACTGTCACCAAATTAAAGATACCATTGGTCATTTAAGAAATATTTGTGCTAGCTCTCAATGCCTGTGGTGTTACCGTAAAAAGAACTTGTGCATTTAATCAACTCTCAGTATATTTCCTGGATAAAACATTTGCTGGAATTATTTATATTATGAATGGTGTTGTGTTTCTTCAAATATGTTTAGGGGTATTTTGACAGGGCTTAGCATGAGATAAGTGGAAAGTTTATCTGTCTAACATTTGACAAGGAGTGTCATTTGGGAAATGTCCTCTCTCTCAGGAGTGAAGATTTTCTGAACAGTCTTTGTTTGGCACTTTGAAGTATCTGTAATGTAGCCTATGTCCTAATGTGTTCAGTTCAAGTCTGTTTTAACATTAAGGGCCTTTTTCCTAGACAGGGATTATAATATATCAGAACAAGATTAATTCTGCTTAAATGAATTCAGACCAAACATGTTTTTGGCTTAACTTTAATTAGTTCTATAGGGGGTCACAGACTAAGGTAAATAATGTTTAACCAGTTTAAAATGTCCTAATTCAACTAGTACACTGACCTAAAGCACTGACCCAAAGCCCTTACTGTGAAACCAGGCCTGTCATTGCCAGCCATATATTTGAAATACAGTTACTTCTTAATGTAACATATTAACGTATGACATAGATTATAGTTGATAGACACATAAAGCTAAACAAAAAGGAAGGGGGGGAGGTTAAATGTGATCCAATAAAGAGGCTCAGGTCATTTGTACTGAGTTGATAACTCAGACAGGAGACCTCCAGAAAGAGATGCTCTGTCTTAAGACCCTGCTCAGCAAGGTCAGTAATGTCCACATTCCTTTATGTCCTCATCTTTCATCATCTCTGCCACTTGTATTTACAATGGTTTTGTCCAGAGAACATACTCAGAGGCAGCCTTTAGATCCACTCAGGTCTCAATAGCCTCTTTGCAGTGGAGACACAGGCAGTAATAATCGTGTCAAGATGCACCGATAACCAATGAAGGCCATACGGTCAGACAGCATGCCAAGAACCAGTACATTGTGAAGTAGCTTATCTTAGATCACTTTAATAGGAAATTTCAACTCAATCTCCTATAAGCTGTGCAACTCTGCAGTCTGTTAAGTGTTTGTGTGTTTTTTGTGCAGACAATGCGAGATAAAAGTTTCCCCAAACCACAATGCTTTGATTCATATTTCTTACAACAGCACTTGTATGTAATTCTCAGTGTCAACATTTGTTGTGTTAGCAGTGCTATTGCTTTTTGTTTTGGATTTTGCCAGGGGGCTCAAAGAAAATAGTGCAAGTCGCTGTCTGTGGTGCTGAACTGTCTGTTTTGGGTGCATGGTGAGCCCAGCAGGATCATCCAATTGCTGATTATTTCATTGGTCATGTGTCATGGGAAGTTTCGTCCTGACCCAAAGCCAGAAAAAATAACATATAACAGTAAATATAGAAATACTGTTTAATGTTGTAGTTTCTATAAACCGCATTAACAGATTACGAATCGTGGATATTTATTGTTACAAAACCTCAATGAATTTGCTATTATTATTTTTTTATAAGGTAGCTTTAATGTTTTAAGTAATATAGTTTAGCTGACAGTGATTGGTACAAAGTAATTAAATATCTACAGATTTAAATATCTACAGGTTTACTATTGTTTATAGATTATTTACAGTGGACAATAGCCTCTTTTTATGATCTTTAGGATTTATAATTACAATCTGTGTAGGTGGATTTGTGAGTAGCCCACATTACCTAAATATAATTGTATTAGCTTTCTAAATGAAGCAATAGAAGATAATCTAAATGTGTAAGAAAGAATAATGTAATGCAATACATATCACAGATCAGTTTGAAGTTTCCATACAATACAATTTAAAAGTATGGCCTTACTCCAGAATGTTCCCAAGTAATGTAATCTATGAGAATTTCTATGAAATTATGAATTTCTATGAAATATGAGTCCTAATGTGTATCACACAAAATATTTAACCAAAGCTGTCTGTAATAGACTAAACAATGTTGCCCGACCAATTTATTCTCGAGACAACCATATTTTATAAACGCTGAGAAGATTCAGTCTTTTCTTATTGACTTGACAAGGATGAAATTAGCCCAATTAAAATTCCATCATATTATCGATGACAACCCATTTCCAAGCTCTCGCGACCGCGCCTTTTCCACGGAGATCACGAGGAGATCCCACAATCTTGTTCCCATCGCTAGGAAGTGTTTTACAATACAAGGAAGGGAAACGTATTAAATCTTTCGCATAGACTGGTGATCAAAGATGGAGGAAATTCAGTGCGACAATTGAACAGTTCGTGAAAAGTTCAAAAGAGTGTGATAATCCAATTTCAATGCACACATCAAGATCAGGAAATGTTTAATGAGAAGGAATGATACGTGTTTGTTCTTTAAATTAATACCGACTTAAACCCTCAAAACAGACAACTGTTGTCCAGTTTCTTTTCACGGAAGTTCAATTGTTTACTATGGTGAAAAACGCAATGTTTTTGGGGCAGCCTACAATATGTCATAAGGAGCATCACGATTAAAATATTAAAATATTAATTATTAAAACAGTATACACAAGTATAATACACACAGTTAAAAATATTAATAATAATAATGGTTTACAATGATGATAATACATTTCAATACATAATTTGTGAGAAATTGTATTAATCTGATTAATGTACAATACAGTGACAAAATATTAAAAAAAGTGCTGAGTTTTAATATAAACAGACATTTTATGTTGACCCACATTCTATACTTTCTCTAGTCTGGAAATTAGCCAAACCTGGGCTGGTGTCAAGCTAGCCTGAACAAATACTTTCAGACATCTAATTTCTTCACCTCATTCCTGAGGCAGGACTGCGCCCACCCCTTGTGTAAGCAATTTAAACCTGATAGGAGATCATCAGCTATCTGTAGCACATCTTCCTTAACTTCAGACCGGGAAAGACCATCAGCAGTATTATGTTATCCTCCAGAATGCTTTTGCGATGAACTTTTCATTTGTGCTCCGTCACAGCAATGATTTTTGATGTAGGAAAACAACTAACAAAAAAAGGTATTTGCTCCGAGCGTCTCGGCACTCGATGCAGTCATATGAACTCGGTGTTTAATTTATTTATTGTTACGCCGCATACAAGTATCTGAACGAATGAGCGTATCAAGACAATTTTTATAATATGAACTTTTTGCCAAGTGGAATATGTTTTTATCTGTCCGTGGCAATTTGCTGGTTCACATCAAGTGTCGACGCATCGTGGTGGTAGGTACAGTTTTATTTTTAATTGTTTTATTGGTGCGAATGATTTAGAAATTAAAAAGAATTTGTCAAAATGAATTGGAGTAGCTACAATGTGGTAAGTAACTTGCTAGTTTATACGATTAAATCGAATCGCATCTGAACTTGTTCCTGAAATGAAATTATGGTGATTTATTATTGCAAACGAAGGCAAAAAAGCTGCATTTTGTTTGCATGTGTAAGTTTTAACTTTTTACGTTTTTATTTTATTTCTTAATTATTTTGTGTTTTCGTGTATGCCGAGTACGCGTTTGTGTATCTGTTGAAACTTGATGACTGCAAGATCCCCATCGCTCACTTCTTGTGCTTTCATCTTTATGCAGGTACATGGGCACTCTTGGATCGCAAGTGATGTGCGACAACATCCCCGGCTTAATTAACAAACAACGTCAGTTGTGCCGCCAGCATCCCAAGGTGATGCAGGTTATAGGAGCCGGGATTAAAAATTGGATTGGGGAATGTCAACACCAGTTCAGAAACCACCGCTGGAATTGCAACACCATGGCGCGCGAGCACAATCTTTTCGGCAGGCTGTTGCATCGGAGTGAGTGTTGTTGAATGTCATCTCGCGTTATGGAAGATATAACGTGTCTCTATACACTCAGCCTGCAGTGAAATTCCTTATCTGATATCAGATCATATTACAGAATGTTAAACTTGATGAACTGGGTGTGCTTTTCTGGTAGTGCTTATCTAAAATAGAAATGGGTTTGCTTGATTTGCGTTTCGATTGCACGTTTATACCTTTTCCGCAGCATATATCTAACACAACGTTATGCTGTGATGTTAGGATGTGACTTAAACAGATACACACAAAGAATCATCATACATATTCAGATGCCTGTCTGGATCAGCATATGAAGTTATCGTTTACTTTACGTTGCATTTAAGACAGATGCCAGTGTAGGAAAGACTGTGGATTATTGTCTGGTTAGCTAGTTCGAAATTTTAACTGTGTGTAATTGCCAGTCTGTATGTTTATGAGTGTGTCTGTGGCTCTTTCTGTGTAAAATCATATTAATGGGAACATCCACAAAGAGCCTAAGTTACTAAGCTTCTCTGCACATAAAAGTTAGGTTAAACTTCTGACTATAATCTTCTTGCTTAAGGTATTCAGACCTCCCAGAAAGATTCCTAACTTCTCTGTAACACTATGAGAATCTACTTATTGTCAATGTCAGCTCACTAATTTAAAACAATTGCAAGGATTTTGAGGCAGGAATCCTCCTATTTTCTGACAGAACTGGCAAATGAAAACCTCTCTAGTACACATATGAAAAACTGCAGCTTCTGTAGAAAGTTTGAAAAACAAACTTTTGCTTCAGTTGTTTGTTGCATGTTACACATCTATACAGTCACAGCAGATGTCTCCTCATCGTGGTCAACAAATACATACAAATCAATCATAAATTCTTTTCTCCCACATTCAGACATGTATATATTTCTGATGCCAATTTTATGCTTCACTACCGGAATATGAGATTTGTTGGTCTTTATTTGAAAGAATATACAGTTTGCATTTATTGCCCCGATAAAGTACTGTAATGACTGGTACATTTGAAAATTTAGTTTAAACAATAAATTATAAACAGAATACAAGGTATTATCATTGATTAAGATAAATAATTAATATACAATAATTAAAATAAATTTTGTAATGAATTCCTTTTTATTGTTAACTTAATGAATTTTATATGACATTGAGTGACTGATGAATTTTTATATAATTCATATATGTATAATCTCCCATTTGATTGGCCTTCTTATGTTATATGAATATAACATTGTTTATGTTCAGTATATAGTGTAATAATTCACTATTCTTTCTTTATTCTCCTCAGGCAGTCGTGAGGCCGCCTTCGTCTATGCCATCTCATCAGCAGGGATGGTCCACACCTTGACCAGGGCGTGCAGTCAGGGTGAACTGGACTCCTGCTCTTGCGACCCTGGAAAGAAGGGCTCATCTCGGGACGCCAAGGGATCTTTTGACTGGGGCGGGTGCAGCGACCACGTTGACCACGCGATCAAGTTCTCCCAGGTCTTCGTAGATGCCAAAGAGAGGAAGGAGAGAGATGCACGAGCTCTCATGAACTTGCACAACAACCGGGCAGGGAGGAAGGTAACAAAGCAGCTTTCTTGCAAATAGCTGTCGAGACATGCATTCCCTCTTGAGAAATGAAGAGACAAATAGTTATAAATAACCATACAGTCATGCAGTCAGACAGTCATGTTAACTCCAGGCGCTCTGTCCTCTATGATCCTTCCACGCAGGCAGTGAAGCGCTTTATGAACCTGGAGTGTAAATGTCACGGTGTCAGTGGCTCATGCAATGTTCGTACCTGCTGGTTGACCATGGCTGACTTTAGACAGACTGGCGACTATCTCCGCAAGAAGTACAACAATGCCGTCCAGGTGGTGATGAACCAGTATGGAACAGGCTTTACTAGTGCCTATAGAATCTTTAAGAGGCCTACCAAAAATGACCTTGTCTACTTTGAAGACTCGCCTGATTACTGTATATGGGATCATGAGTCTGGTAAGTGAATTGACTTCATTTGCAACACAGAATTCTTACGGCATTAGTGGCAACATCGTAACCAAAATGACTATTATAATTAGTTAAGCAAGTGCACAATTTCAGACTCTGCATTAAGGAGATGAATTAAGTTTTCCAAGTCTGTGCAGCGTCTCCACCCCACAAACCTCCCACTCTAAGCTCAAAATCAGCAATGCATTAGTCTTGCCCCCAAACGCACAGAGGATGTAATCAGAGGACGAGAGCTATTTAGCTAGTTAATACATACACAATAGTCATAACCCAATCCTGTAACCCGAATGCAGGTAAAGATTCCCTCCCTAAGGCAAAGTTTTATCTCTTTTTACCTTTCTGTGTGTGTGTAACACCGAATAACTGAATAACACCAGGTGTACCTATGTGGGAAGCAGGGAGGGGGATGCCTGTCAGACCGCAGATGATCCCTGCTATCAGGTGACGCTGTGTTTAGACACATTACCACAGTTTTGTGGGCAGAACGGGAGCTGAAATTTAATCCCAACCTGCAAATGCTATAAATCACTGCCTTCCACGGCACCTCTGAATGTTCTGCTTAAAACTGGCAGGAATATTTCGAGAGGCAGGTCATGGATCTTTCAAGTGGCTAAAAGTGTTTTCTCTGAACAGCATGTTGAACATTCATATATCCATATATGCACATAAATTTATCATGATTAAAATACTGAATATATGGCACATCATTTACATAATTTTTTTAGCCCTCTGCCTTTTACTCCTACAGATTACTTTCAAAAATACATTTAAGAAAAATGATCCTAAAAAATGATGGAAATTGCTGTTTTAGTGTTGACCTTTGTTGACCTCTCTCATGTGGCGGTTTGTGGGAAAACTTTCCCGGGCAGTCTGTTTGATGTCAGTTTTAGTAGACATACACTATACCTCCACTGCATAAGTGTGAAATCAATTATCAGCTCTCATCATGGTCACACATGTTAAACTCATCTCTTGGCTCCCCCACATCTTAATTCAATGAGCAGATGCATGTTTAGGTACAGGCTGCCCATGATATCAGGCCAGCATACCAGCCTGACACTGCTGTAGGGGGGAGTGGCCATGTCATGCCCAGACACATGTCTGCCTACTTGCAATTGAGTTCAGTAGACCAGCGGTGACATACCGATGCTGGCGCTACTGGTATAATAAAGTCTGCTGAAGTTCAAGGATATGGTGCACTTTATGTATATAGATTATGTAAAACTGTTCATTCTAGTTTTGTGTTGTTCTGTGTTGTTCACTGTAGCACCTTGGTCCTGGAGAAACGTTGTTTTGTTTCACTATATACTTGTAAATGGCTGAAATGACAATAAACTCCACTTTGACGGTCTTCCCTGTAGAATTGTTCTCACCGCAAGTTCTGAGAATCTTTTGTAGTGGAAAACCATGTTTAAATCTGCCCATGTTTGTTTGCATAACTTTGAGATTTGCTTGGCATTTAGGGGACCTTACAGACAAAGGCTGCAGATTGTCACTCAAAGGAGCATGAAAGCAAAGGTCCTTAGCAATTTCTGTATCAGCAACAATCAGCAACACGTCAGCCTCGTCAAGGGTGGGGCCGCTGAGATTAGAGCTGTTAAAATGAGTATGTGATGAAGACTCGGAGCAATAGTTGATAGCTTCTATCATCAGTCCCTCGTCTCACCAAGGACCAAGCAATCATCTTTTTACATAGTGCAGACAAACCCAGACAGCTCTGTCTGGACACTATCAGACATCTGTTAGGCACAACACATGGCTGTTCAGCTGACGTCTGCTTGCTCCAGGAATTTGTTTAAACATTTACCACATTATTAAATTGTGATACGGTCTCAACAATATGAAAACTAAAAATAAAAACGTGGCAACCTACACCTTGAACATTTATCTCTTGATATTTGATTTGTTGCAGGCTCTGCGGGCACAGGTGGGCGAGTTTGCAACCAAACATCCCGTGGGGCTGACAGCTGTGAGGTCATGTGTTGTGGGCGGGGCTATGACACATCACGCATGAGTCGCACCATCAAGTGTGAGTGCAAGTTCCAATGGTGTTGTGCTGTTCACTGCAGAGACTGCCATGAGGAGATAGATGTTCATACCTGCAAAGCCCAGCTCACCACATGACCCCAAAACACTCCAACGCCAAACGAAGTCTGCAGTGCTTTTCTCTGACAAGTTAGGAAATATGTAGACCAGACATAACTAGCAACTTACCAACAATGCAGATCTGATCAGCTCAGTTTTGTGATTTTGAAGTCTTAACTAGATGTATCAGGCATCTTACTGTATGTTTTACTCTCTTTACTTACTGTCTTGTTTCTCCTACCATAACACAAATATTTATTACTGCTTTGTTGTATAAGAATGTTTATCTTAAATGTATTTCGTATATTGAAATGTAAATACAAACTTTATATAATTTAAAATAAAGATTACATGCATATGTTGAATTATTGTCGGGGAAGTCAAATGTCAGTGACATAATGAATTCATAACTAGTCTAAATAATGCTATTTTGGAAAACTATTTTTTGTGCGGATGATGAATCCAACAAGCTTAAAGGCCAGCTATTCAACACAATTTATTCAACAACTGTAAATAAATAAATAGGCCCACATTATGGACTATGATTGTGAAATATTTGTACATGTGTAGATGATTAAAAATAAATCATGGGAAATTATTGCAAACCATGAGAAAGAAATACTCAAATACTTCAGACCACTTCTCTCTCATTTACATATAAAATCTACAAATTTAAAATTGTAATCTGTAAAGAATATCAAGAAATTCCCCCTACACAGATTGGTACTTTTTTCCTCAAAATTTATTATTGTAATTTTTGTCTGTGTTATTTGGTATTTTCAAGTAATCGGTTTATTTTGTGTTTTCGACCTCTACGTGAATGTTAGTTAATGGATTCTGCCATAACTATTATAACCTATTGCTTCAATACATTGTGATCTATAATGATATGTAAAGTATATAAGTATGATAATAAAGTATATATGTATGTAACTGCAATTTGCTTAAGCATAATAGTCATCATATAAAATACATTTATTTGGTAAAAGAAAAATCACATTTTTATATCAAATAGTCATCATATAAAATACATTTATTTGGTAAAAGAAAAATCACAATTTTATATCATGTTCAATATTTGGTGTGGAAAGTTTTAAATTTCCATTTAAACTAAATTTCTATTAAAACTATAAGCTAAACTAAGACACTGGTAGATTTTTAAGATGTATCTGCATGTGCAAATCTTGTACCATGTGGGGGCAGCAAACGCAGTGCAATTAGGACGAATGCGAGAGTAAAGTGTTATTGGCAGGTGTTAGTTTTCATATTTTGTCCAAATAGCTACATCAGTATCTGCCAGTAGTTTAGGACGAATTTAATGCGGATTAATATTTTTCTTAAGGAACACACACAGGTGGTCACCCTAAATATCCTGCAACCACGTGACTCCGTTTGCTGTTGTTCCGATGCGCACGTCAGATTTCCTTCCCATTTATCATATTTGTGTAACCAGGCACAGAACAGGCTAAAAAAAACCCGGGTAATAAAGTCTGCAAACCCGCAACAACTCTTCATAATGATGCATAATAATAAATTAATAATAATGCATAAATGCATTCAATGTTCAAATCACATTTCTTCACTTTCTGGTGTGCAAGTGCGGATCACAATGCATAGCAGCAGAGAGCTATTGCTCAAATCAAGGCGGAGCGGCGAGCATGGCCTCGTGCACAAACGCAACATGGACACCACGCACGCGCATGGCTAAACAGTTAGCCATCCTACAACCGAAGCTGGTAACATAGTTAACTGCGAGTGAACCGGGTGAGCGCGTTTGTCACCTCCTCTGACCGAACGAAACAATCACTGGCGCAGAGGTACGTCACGTTCCAGCCTTGCGCATAACCGCGCAGCACGTTTACCTGAAATAGATAACATGTCATGTTATGATCGACACTAACAGGTTAAGTTTAAACTTTAGCCGACTAGCTGATTGCTCGGGCATGCGTTTGCTCCAGAGTAGGTGTGGCGTGCAGAGAGAGAGAAAGAGAGATAGAGAGAGGGGGGGTAAAGCGGGTCTCTGCCCGCGTCTGCTTGAACACAATGTTCTGTTAAAATATTTCACTTTCCACGCGTTATAGTTAATGCAAATGTTTTACGGACTTGTCACATTGTCTTTGTACTGATTTAGCAGAAATGTGCTTTACAACGTTGGTTTAATTGCTTATGAACGTGGTAGGTGAGAGCGAAACTCCAGCAACTTTTATGTTTGTTGTCACACTTCAGACGTGGGCTTGTGGCGTATAACAGCCTATGGGACAGCTTGCAAATGCATGCTGTTTTTCTGTCCTTAAGTCATAACACACAGTCTCTCTTTTTTTTTAATACATATTTTAGCAAAACTTTACATTTCTGGAATAACCCTAAACATAATCCAAAACTGTACTGTTAGCCTAGTATGTATAAATGTCTCATAAAACATTTGTGTGTTTGTTAAAGGACTTGGATCAAAACTCATTAGGTGGTGCATGTCCCTAAGAGCCTGACGTCTCTCTTCAATGGCTGCTTCCGGCTCCTCCACCACAGTGCCTGAAGGATTTCACTATGAGACCAAGTACGTCATCCTCAGCTACCTCAGCCTACTGCCTTCATCACGGTCAAGACCCTCAGCAGTTGCAGTGGGTAAGTATATTAATGCACACATCAGTGCTAACCAAACTGACCCTTACAGCTACATTGCAAAAGTTCTGGTTGACTAACAGTGTCGGGACAGTTACAGTCACAAGCAGAGTTGGTCCAAGGTTACGGAGGTCAGATTTCTACAGTGGGAATCACCATTTTGCCCTTGAACAATTTCCATAACTCCAGGAACTTGCTTAATTTTCTGCTTTATCACTGATTGTTCAACACGTTTAGCATTTGACCTGCACTGGAACTTAGTTCTTGTTAGTTAGTTAGTTAGTTAGTTAGTTCTTAGTTCCTGGATTTCAGAGAAAGAAGCCAAGTATACATATGTCAGTGGCATTTAGTCAGGTTGACTTAGTTCAAAAACAGGCTAAAGATGGGCTAAAACTGTCTGTTAGAGAATTTGGAGCCCTGGGCACATCAGCAGTTACGTGAGGAATGTCCTGTGTTTTCTCTCCGGTTTTCATTCAGTCAGCTTTAAGTAGACAGTGAGCTTCTGATCTCTCTTTCCACTCGAGCAGCTCTGCACTATGACAGACTGTCAGGTGGCATCAGTGTTGTGTTGTTCACATGCCACTAAATCAGACAAAAGCAAAACATTCTTAAACCTGACTGTAGATCTAACCAGCCTGAGAGACGTCAATCTGTGCCTCCATAAAGTTTTGTAACTTATTTATTGTCCACCTCACAGTCATTAATGTTAATATTCCTGGTAACGTTTGGTGCTAGCAACACCAAGGTCCTGGGTTTGATTCTCTATGAATGCACATTCACTTTCTAATTCATATTCACTTTCTTGGTATTTCTCTCTCTCTTTGCCCCACTTTCCATGTGTCTCTCCCTCTCATTCAGTCTCTTTTCCTGTCAAACGTTTTTCTTTTTATAGAGTCAGTTATAGAGTCGCTAGTATCTTTGTGGTTGAAAGAGCTCATGCCTTTGGTCCACATGAGTACTAAATAATTCACCTGTGTTTGAATGAACAGTCAGATAACTGTGTATGGGACCAGACAAGCCAGTGTTTGAATGAACAGTCAGATAACTGTGTATGGGACCAGACAAGCCAGTGTTTGAATGAACAGTCAGATAACTGTGTATGGGACCAGACAAGCCAGTGTGCATCTTATTGGCTACATAGAAGTTGAAGGAATGTAGTGCCTGCAAACTTCAAAAGGTTGCTTTTAAAATCATTTAGGCCTGCTGGTTTAGTGTTTTCTGTGATCTGATTGTGAGCAGGAGAGAGACACTCCACACAGGAAATGGAACGAGAGAGGAAAAACAGTCTGAGGAAACAGATCGAGAATGAGTTGAAACAGCTGGAGGAGGACATTACAGCATGTAAAGACACTTGTGTTGTTTTCACACTGTATTTGTTTTCATATTAAACCACTTGTATGAAATATGGATCAGCTGTGTGCATCTATCTCTCTTTCTGATAAGCTTTTTCCAGGACTGGTTTTGATCGCTATACATCCCCAGTGTTCAGTCCAGCTAATCCAGAGACCTCCATAGAGGACAGCCTGGCAGTGCTGGGCGACCGCATCTCCTTGGACCTGGACACACACCTGTCCTCCGCTGTCCATATGCTTCTGAGCAGGTCCTTGTCTGTAGGAGCAGAATTCATGTACAATGTTTAGTAGTTAAATGCAGCACTTGCAAATGTTCTTGGCAGAAGTCTGTGCTGGAAAAATGTATTGTGTAAACAGCCTGCACATGCAGATATGAGTACAATTATAAATTGGTACTTGCAGAGAGAGTTTAAATAACTGTTCTTGACATTTTAACTTAAATATTGAGCTTTTAACGTGTCATCTGAATGTTTTTCAGAAGAGCCAGCCAAATCAATTACAGTGGGGTCCAGCAGTCTGAGAATGCATTAAAAATCTACTAAAATTAAATTAAACCTAGATATAAACGAAGTTTTAGGATTTAAAAAAATCTAAAACAAAGCATTAGGACAAGACGCAAGAATGTTCTGATATTGTTATGCTGATAATGTAATTTATAAAGAAAAAACAGTGATTAGAAAAATGCAAAATATAGAAACATTTCAGTGCCTTCAGACGTCTAGACACTGCTGTATATGCAGAGAACTGTTGTTCACTCTCAGCAGTGGATTATGTTTGTGTCTGTACAGTGATCTGAGCTTTGAGGGCTTCAGGGCAGCAGTTGAGGAACTGTCCTCTCACGCTCAGGGAGAGTGGAGCAAGGTAACCAAAAACACTCACTGCACACTTAAAGTGCTGTTAAAACACTGTCACTGATTCTTGTTTTCTCATTTTGTCACTGTCTCTTCATATAGGTGTTGGTGCCTCTAGTATTGTTGCAGGCCCTGCTGGCTGGAGGGCGGCCGCTGGACTCTCTGATAGATTATGGTGTACGATACCTGGAGGACTCGCAGGCAGACTTCATCATTCAGCAGGGAGGATGGGTGAGTGACTGGCCTTTTACTTTCTGACGTTTAACCTGGATGATTGTTCTGAACCACAGCAGACTGTTTGTACTTATTTTTGTTGTAATGCACACATGAACTCTGTGTATTACTGGGGTCATGGTCAGGTAGCTTGTATGTGCTCTAAAGTAGTTCAAAGAGTAAACCCTTTAGTCTTCAAAAACTGTATGAATTTTCAGTAACTATAAGATGTTTTCAGCATTTGTTTAATTAAATTGTACTATGTCAGAAGAGGGAGCCAGAGACATGCTCATTGTCTTAAAGTGATACCACATTTTTTGATTGTTGGTAGGTAGTGTTTGACTTATGTTAAAGCACATTAAGCATAAACGTGAAGCAAAGTTTTGTCACCACACAGACTATCCAGAACTCTTTGAGACGGGACTATTTCATCCATGTAATACTTTTGTAGCTAGTCGTACAGTTGTATGACAAGACAAAGTTGGTTGTTGTTTTAGCAGCCAGTGCAGGACCACATTTCAATGATTCCATAAGCTTTCCCACTGATAATACACACTGCGCATGACAGGTTGGGATGTGTGCGGATGTTTGAATATGAGGGGAGGAGTCTGAGCAGGAGGAGGGGTCAGTATGAGCAATCCAGACCTGCTCTGACAAACTGTGTCTCCTGCAACCTTGATTCTGTCCACACTTCCTCTCGGTCACTCGTTGCCTTCATTCTCCTGTGATCCGTGCTGGAGACGAGGAGTTCTGTGTGCTTAGGGACAGGGGCAGGTAGGAGACTTCCTTCATTCTAGAACCCTGGATGGGTGAAATTAGGAACTGAAATTGGGATTGGGAAACATTGGGAATGTTTTGAATTCAGGTGCTTTCATTGGGTTCAGTAGCTTTCTGTCACTGAATACCTGTGGCAGCTAAGAACACTTTATTATTGTATGAACATGCTTGGTTTAATTTTAGTTTTCAGTTGTCAGACAGTAAATATTGACTTGAATGTTTAATCTGTTTTGTCTTTTTACCTGTTGTTGTACGGGAATTATTGTCACTAAATATAATTGTGTTTTTCTCAATATAGTTGTTTGTGCTTTTGCAGAAGCACAATAGTCTTATATAGTGTCTTTACTATTAACTGCTTAACACAATAGGCCTTATTCATGAAATGCAAGCAAAATAAATTTATAAAGATCATGAAACATGAGCAGTCTAAATGCAACAATTTATTTATAATTTATTTATAAATGTTTTGACAAACAACAGAAATTAGTTGTTTGAATTTTCACTGCTCAAGCCAGGGACATCTGCACGTGTATCTGGCAGATACTTTCAACAAAAGCAATTTTGTTATTTACAGTTTAGTGCATTCAAGCTATACATTTCATAAACATGCATTCCCTTAAAATTAAACCCATAAACTTGCCAACATCAGGCTCAACCAGTTGAGAGGGGAGGTGCGTGTGCTCTCTGAAATCCAGGGCAAAGCAGCAAGGAGACATTTTAGAAACTAACACAGCACAAAAGGGCAATGGTCTGTTCCACTGAAACAGTGTTGTCTGGTCTGATCATTACTCCTATGAGTCAAAGAAAGGAGACCACTGGTGGGGTTTTATGCCAACAAGTATAATCTGTATTTTTTAGGGGATCACAAATTCTCAATATTTTGCCACTTACAAGACATTTTGTCTTAGTAGTAGCCCACTTCACAATCCCCTTCCTGTCTGTGAAGCTGACCTTCAGGGTGCCTGTGTCACATGACCCGGTCATACTCAACAGACTCATGAGATGGCTTGATGTGATGTAATCTGACTGTTATTGTGTTGGAAAGGACAAACTGCTTGCAGAGACCCGGTCCGTATATCAGCAGGTGCTGAATGTGTTCTCAGCCATGTCAGGTCACATAACCCAACAGAACACTCAGCCCTGTTTCTTACATAACTGAATTTTACTGAGTCAATGTGCTGCTCTCATCACGCAAACAGAGGCCTTCAGCCACCCTCACCCGCGCCAACGCAAGCGTGGATCAGAAATAAACCAGATAAATCCTTGTATAAATTCAGCTGGACAAAGGCTTTAACACTTCAATTCTTACTAATAACTTAATTAACAAAAAACTGTCATTGAGCAAGTACATAGCAGGTCAGTGTTCAAAACTGTCTCCTTATCTTTACATAAGGATAATGATTTATAATTTGAAATGTCAGTTTGGCTTCCTTTGACTTTTTAGCATATGTAATAAAGTATGTAAAGTAAGC
>JAZGTK010008809.1:0-17890 GCA_036877625.1 Ambastaia sidthimunki | reverse complement strand
TGAATGCGCTGAGCTGCCACTCTCCTTATTCAGGGCAGTACTGCTTCCTTTAAAAATCTTTAAGGAGCAGGATCTCCATTTCTACTTCTTCTATTGCTGTCATATATGTCAATGTGCCACAGTCTACATGGCCAGAGGAGCAACAGGGCTGACAGTGAGAACATGCGCATCAATACCCAGACACACAACGCTCTGACAACTTAAACACACACTGCTCACCATTCTTTGGCTCGTCTACACTGCTGGCCATCTCTACACCTCAACAGCAGGCTGATAAAACCTATAATGATGTAATCTGTTGCAATATTTCCTTCTTCCAAACAACGCCTTCAGAGGCCTTAAATGGAGGGAATAGAAACTGATCAATAATTGATGGAAATAATCACTTAAATCAATTAATGCAACAGCAAATAGTTGTTTTGCTGACAAATTCTATTACCACAAAGATGAAAGCTGATGAAGAAAACACTTAATAATAACTTCATTGCTTTTAGGAATTTTAATTAGCTGAGCTATTAGGAACTTGCCAACAGTGTAACGAAACAAACAATGACAAAAACACATAATAAAAAACAATTAAATAATAAAACTGGGTAAAAACTGAATAATGCATTTGGACATCTCTAGTTTTTCAAGAAAAGTGGAAGACGTCACTAGAGTGAAACTCCAATTTTGTAAGACACAATGCAATTACATAGAAATTGAATTATTAAGGAGATGCAATGCAGCTCACGATGGGAATAAATTCAGCTCTTAACTACAACATAACCAATAGCAACCAAACAAGTTAACAATGCATATGGCTGATTTATTCATACATCTCAAGTGTCTTACAGCAGTGAGTGAAAGGCATCCATCAAAGGTGTATTTCCTCCAAACACATTACTGTTCCTCGGCATGTGACCTCACTGACACAACCTTCATTTCAACTGTTGCGTTATCATGCTTAGAAAGAGAGGCAAATTGTGAGCTTTTTGTTGTTTTCCTCTAGTTCTTATTAGCATAGTGATTGTGATATTTCTGAACCTGTAAAAATAATCCACAGAAACATATCTGAGAAGAGAATAAACACTCCAGGGAGGTCTGGGCTGTGTTCCGCACGCTGTAAATCATCCATCACCCCAGCACCGTGCCCAGTACAACACAGGCAGCTTTCTGCACATTTCTTCATATTTTGCAGTTATATAAATACGAACATTTATTTTCTGAGTTTTTTTTAGAACATTGTATGCAGTATGCAGGTGTTTCCTAAAGGATGCTTACAGAAGTTTTGCTGAAGTACTGTTATCATGCAGCCGTATTTGTTCTCTGCTCAGTTTAGGGTTACTGTATTTATGAGAGCAGAAAGAAACTTTCTGACATGTTCAGAAGTGAGAGTGCATGCTGGGTATGAAATGATCAGTGCTGGGGGCGATGGGCGATGTTCACGCATTTTTCTGATGCTAATGGAAGGCGAAGCACCTTCCTTTGTATCATCCATGTCCTGTGGAGATGAATGTGTGCTATGACCTGCAGCAGCCGACGGTTGTGAAAAATAATCAAACACCTGGCTGACCTGTTTTAAGGTGATAAAAGCACAAACCTGCCTGGTGCTGCTCCATTAGACGCAACACTGCATGTTTTAACGTGCTAATGATGTCGTGAATTAGTGTGAAAAAGCACTTTGTCAGTTGCGAAAAATACATGAATAATGGCGATGGATCAAACTTCACACTATCACACTTGAAAGCACTTGTGAGTTTATCTTGACTTTAGACATTCGTGAGCTAGACGTAGTGCATGAGTGAGAGATGCTAGACTGACTGATAGAAAGTACAAACTGCAGCAATAGATGTTGTGAGCCCAAAAACTGGAAACACACAAAATGGCCTTCCGTGAAAATAGCTGCAAGCAACAATTATGGTGCCAAGTACAGCTGTGGTAGACACATTCCAATTTAACCAACTTCCAAACAGTAAGAAGACAGCAGTGTTATGACTAGAGGATCAGCTGTTCAAAAGATGTGAGCTCTTTATACCAATTGTTGACCATCAGGGAGCGCAGTCCCCAAAATTCACAGGGACCCGCAGGGCATATTCCCATCCACATCAAATTCCATTAAAATACACCAGCACATTGCCAAGATACAGCCTTGCTTTCTGTTTGCCGTTACTGTGGAACTGTTTCTGTGGAGATTGGTCGGAACACCATCCGAGCAAACTTTTGAGATTGGACAATAATTTGTTGGAGAACCAAAACAATAAATCACTAGGTTGACTTTCCTGCTGTGTTGAACTCAACATGACCCGGAGAACAAAAGGAAAGAATTACATAGCTAGACCACATAAGCCAAAAGTTCATAACTGCAGCTTTGACCTGTTAGTTTGAGATTGAAGTGCAGACCCTCTGTGCTTAATGATACAACTTTTTACCACAATATTTTTTACTTTTTATATTTTATAGGCTGCCATACTCTGAGCCCAAAGGAAAAACTTAGCACATACGATTGATGTCTAAATATTTTGTGTCTAAATATTACGATTGGTGTCTAAATAACATCTAAATAATTTTTAGATGTGAGAGTTGACCCTGTTAAAATATGCATTTGAACAATGTCATATTAAATATGCTGGTTTAAGCTGAACCCATTTACAGATTTACAGACAGGTTTTTTACCCTTTGACAAAAACTGTTTTTGAATAAAGAAGACAAACACTCCCGTTCTATACTGTATATAGCAGTATACAGAAGACTACAGCCAGTACACTAGAAAAATCCTAATTACTCTAAAGCATTAAAGTGTCACAATATTTTATGAATTAAAGGTTACATAAGTGTCACATTTGAGGATAAATTACACATTTCTGTTCTGTTCCTTATTTCTACACACTGCATACAACTTTCCTGCTTAGAATTAAATCTTTAAATTCATAATGTTGATACTTTGGGTTTTGATTTTCTCTACCTAAACATTTCTGCATCTGTATAATCTTGATGCCATTTTACACATACTGTAGATCCCAATCCTGTCCAAAACTGACAGTGGCCAGAATTGAAAAGATCCTGCAAGCTAGTTAGTTAGTTCAATATATTCAACTAGTGAATTAAATTGATAACCTCATGTAAACTCAGTATAATGGTATGTCTGTCACTATAGACAGCCTCCTGTTTCCAAAGATTGTCTAGAAATTATTGAGCCAGTGAAAATTTACTTTACACCTTTATCTTTAGGGAAAAAGTGCAAGGCTCTGTTTATCTTGCCCAATTTTCTCCATTTTCAACATTAACAACACATCATTTTTTAGAATAGAAATAACCTTATTTTTTTAGCTATTTAGGGTGATTCTGTTTCAATGTTGTCGCTTCAGGAAAAGCAGGGAATGTCTTTGATTCAGTATTTGGATGAAAACTCTAAAAGTCTGTCAGCCACCCCAAAGCCTTGTATAATTAAGCCAACAATCTGGGATAAAATCACTGATGCTATGATAACCATCTGACCTCAGGTTATTTCATCTCCCTGTTTAAGCTTTAAAGTGTGTGATTTCTACAGCGCTAAATTTACTATACAGAACTGCAGTAATAATTGTTTTTTTAACAGATTTCCCAAGCATTGCTTCTGTCTCTCATTGGTCAGACAAACAAATGGTCCTGTCATTACCTCAAGCCATTAAGCAAATGTTGTGTTCATGGATTGGTCAGTATGTTCAAACAAACATAGCAATGCCTGATAGTGCCACCAGACCATAATGTTTACACATAAAAAAAAGAATTACAAATTGCTTACTGTTGTTTTTGCCTATCAAACTGGAATAGGAGAAAGTATTTTAACAAACAATTACACACTTTAATTATTACCTCCCCAAACAGTCTTTTAGTCCATATTTCCCCTGGCAAAAGCATAAATATTATGGTATGGTACAATTCATCTACTTAATCGTTTCCTCTAATTGTATTACTATTCCCTGTATACCTACCCATGTTGAAAGCTTTAAAACCAAGAACAACAATTGCCCATAAATATCACAAGCACACTGTGCTGTTTATTAAAAAACTATTATCTGTACACAGTTGTTGCCAGAAAATAAATACAGAAGATGCCAGCAAATCTTATTCCTTAAAAACAAATACAGGGGTTTGAATTAGAAAAACAGTGAATTTGAGGACACATACCTTGTTTTAAAATTTCCAAATTCGAGTGACATTCATCTGCATGATTATCAAGAGATACCGTATGGGGTTAACAGATGTTCCTCTATATAAGTGTTAATTGGAAAAATGGATTAAAATGGGTTAAAAGTATAAATGAAAGTAAATGCATTCAACTAAAATATTGTAGTGCAATCTGCATCTCAGTGCTTAACTTCAGACTGCAGGTAAACAGATGTGTTTTCAGTCGATACTTGAATGTGGCTTCTGTCGGGGGACGTTTGGAAGCCGGTTCCAGCTGCGAGTGGCATAATAGCTAAACGTATTACATAAACACAGTCATTCTTCTCCTTCACCACATCACAGAGCCAGCATTTAAAGTGCATTACATAACTTTATTACAAGTTGAGAACAATAACATGGCAGACATTACAGTCATTTTTACAATTTCATGACTGTTTGTAGATGACAGAAAATGTGATCATTTGACTTCTTTACCAAAGTGGTTCTCAAACTTTTAAGGCCAAACTTTTTGAGTAGCTTGCAAGCATATGGCCTGTAAGCATTATACATGTTATAGAAATTAATGGTTTTGTAAAACCCCTATCAATCTTTCTCTAAGCTTGTTGCTTCTGTGAAAGCACTGTATCAGCACAGTCAAATGTAAACATAAAAAATATGGAAAAACATTAGCTTGTCCTAAAGGTTCATTAGTCTGTCTCATAAATGCCTGGTTACATTTATTGATAGGCTACAGTGCTTGGATTCAGTGTTGCTAATGAGCTTGTCTAAATTCAGAGATAAAACTGAATTGAATACAATGACATTGTTTTATTTTTTGCCGCTTATTTTTTAACTACAATTGCACACAGATCAGCGCAAATTTTTCATGCATACAGTTGTTTAGGATTAGTGCAAAAATCTGAAAGATTACACAAGATAGCATGTTTGACTCGTGGTTTGGACATGCTGGATGTTTGACTGCTGGACGGTTTGGACATCCACATAGTCTTTATGTATATCAAACATGTCTGTATTACGTGTGTAACATGTTGCCTTCAGCGACAGACATTTTCTGTTTACATTCAACAGCTGCTTTATGTAATTTAAGGTGTTTTAAGAGATCACACCAATATCACTGATGGTACTTGGAATCATTCTAGTGAAATTCAATTTTCTCTGAAGAGATGAAAGAAGAGCATTAGTGATTAGATTGCTCAAGTGCCTTCCAAATGTCACATCCCTAATTCCTCCCCACTCTCGTGTCGAGTCTCTGGGACCTTCATATTTTGTCATGAGTGGTTTTTGTCAATTTTCTACAACTCGGTATTATTTGCAAGATAAAAACCCATCAGAAAGCACTTATAAACCAAATAATGATGTCTCAGCTCTACTTGGTTCTACTTGGTCTCCCTGAGTGACTTTAAATGATAATAAGCTACACCAAAGAGAGGAATAAAGAGCCCCCCTCCTTCCCTCCCGGAGAAATATAGCTATTATATAGATTTAACACCACACCATCCTCCCTGTTTATTAAATCAGATGCAGATAACAGCTTTCTACACTTTCAGCAATATCTTCCAGGAAGAGTTTTTTCAACATACCGTTTTCATTATCACATGCTTCAAGTCTGCAAAGAAGTTTTATAATTCATTGCTAAATGATTCTATTAATTTGGTGGCATATATTTCCAGGAAGGCGTGAGCAGCAGAAATGCAGAGATGGGAATTATTATGAGGTATGAAATTAGAGTCTGGAGTCTGTTGTGTATTTTACTAATGTATTGCCTTACACCAGGTTCAGTTGATGGTGCTTTGTTCCATATGAATATTAGACAAAGATGCACTAAACAACATTCTTATTTTCTGTCTCCTTCTCTCCCCTTCACCTGCTTTTAGGTTACACAAAATGTTTCTCAACCTAGTAACAAAATAGGATCCAAACTAGATCTATAACACAACAAACAGCAACTTGGTGTAAGAAAAAGGCAGAACTATCAGAATAAATGTAAAAATCCTTTTCCCTCATTTTTATTATAATAGAACTAATGCAGTAACTGCTTATTTAATATTCTATGTATAATAAATAATAAAATCCACTCCACATGACTCATACTTTCCATAATTTAACATTCATATGTAACACTATTCAGTGACTGTTACTATTCTGAGACAAATGATGATAAATCTCTCATAAGCAACCTTTGACTTTAGGGGGGTAGATGTATTAAAACAACTGAATAATTTTCAGCAGTATTCTTCTTAACTTCACTGTGATCTAAGCTAGAAACAAGATCTGTTCTGGGTGATGTTTGGACTTAGCTTTAAAAAGGTGTAAATCAGGTATGTTCCTTAATTAAGATCAGATGAGAGACTTTTCTGTTGTTTGGCACAATTTGAATATAGCAAATTGATTTCGTTATGTGACGATAATGGCACAACATTCACATCCATCATGACATGTGTAGGCATATTTGCTTTTAATGAGCAGACTGCACTACAGCAGACAGAGAAGGGCAGGATGGGTAATTAGTGTGAGGATTTAATTAGGTTGTAAGCTTAGATTGCACCGAGTGCTATTTAGATGGATTACATTGTTGACCTTTATAGTTTAAATTGACTTAAACCACATGTCTCAGAAATTTTGGAGCCTTAACAGAAGACGAATTGTTTAGTTACAAGTGATGTTAGTGCCTTATGAATATTGATGTGGATTTTGATGTTTGAGATTAAATACCTTGATATTGGTTTGACATTATCAAGCTGTGAACATTTTGTAGATCATTTAGCTGTGAGAAATATTTTGTTGGTGAAATTTACCTGCGGTTTGTGCCTCAGGTTGGTGAACAGGTTGGCTGCATAAATATATTGAAATTCTTCTATTTTGATTGCATATTCCATGTTCTATATTCCATATTTTGGATTTTGACACTCATTCCATTTCTGTTGCATCATTCTAGTGTGAAATCGGTTCTTTGTGCATTTCATAATACTATGATATGTAAAAGAGTGTAGTAAAATAACAACAGGCTCTTATGCAAAGGTGATTAATAAGGTTTGCACAGTTATGCCTTTAGTCTATATAACTGTGGTTGTAGTTAAGTAGTGATTTAAACACCTGAGACAACACCACAAACTACAGCTGATGTCAGAACTACTGTACCTGCGATCTTACAGTAGAAAGAGACTGTGCCAGCAGACAATACGCTATATGTATTAAAGTACCTGCCACATCAAGAGTAACTAGATAATGCTTAATATACATATTGTAGATAGTGTAACTATGAGAAGGTGAAACATAATAGGTGAATAATTGTCTTTTTATGTGGTGTGTGGGAGGCAATGAGATACTTTACTGCTAAACCCCACAGCTGTTCACTGTAAAATCCGTCCTTACTGTGACTTTACGGCTGGCCTGCTGCCACATTTTTATTTCTGTGTGCACAGATATACACATCTCATGTGAAAGTTTGCCTTAGCGTTGGCGTCACCGAGCTGGCTTGGGGAGATACTGTTGCCATGAAACTGTCCTCCATCCTTGACAAATACTTCAGCTAGCAATGAACTTAATGAATCGACTGTACCACTCTGTCCATGTAAACACAAAAGATTTAAATTTTAAAAGATGGAAAGATGATAAAAAAATCATGTGTTGGAAAATCTATTTTTGAGGACAGTCAACGTGTATCTCCAGGGAAAAGCTGTAATTTTGGATCAGCACATGGAGAATACATAACATGTGGCATTCAATGTCAGTTTTCTTATCTCCAAATGTCAGATGAGATTTAAAGTTCAGTCTGTTCCTGTTGACTGTTGTTACTATCTAAAGATACACCGTCTGCAGAGTGTCCAGATGCATTTTTCCCTGTGTGTGTGTTTGACTTGGTAATTTTGCTTTTGGCAACCAGAAATCTTGATGATTTTATTGGTAGCACATGTTACAAATGAACAGCTGGCTCAACAGATTCTTTCATTTTCCTTTCCTCACCCATGACGGCTTGTTGTTTTTCTGTTTGAAAGCAATGTTTTACCACTAGTTCTTTTCATAAATCAAAGTTTAAAGAGCTCAGATGCTGTAGGTGTCTGTGTCTGGGCATTAGATGAGTACTTCCAGAGTCTGAATGGAAAAAGTATTGATGTAGCTATTTAAATTCACTTTGAAGTTGGCGATGGGCTCCATTTCCTACACCTTTCCCTGACTTGAGTGGGTTAGATGGCATGAAAAAGGGAAAATTGGCTTTCTGAGCTGTAATTAGCCCCTCAGAATGTTTTTCTCAAATTCATCCAAACAGCACGTAAGTTTTAATGGGGATTGACTGTAACAAAATGGTTGGAGTTTCTTAGATCAAAGGAAAATGCCACAAGCGTCGAACTCTCAATAAATTCAAAATAACATCATTGCATCTCAATTTTGAATCATTACCTAACGCTACGCTTAGCGCCAAGCTGCGTTTTTCCAGACTGTAGTGATTCCAGAACAATGCTTTTAATCACCAAACATTGTTGTAAGCTTCGGATTTAAAGACCGGAGGTAATATTGAAATCCAAAATTAATGTCTCATTCCGTGTACCGCATGACTGAATGAAGCACTTGACTTTGAAAAGTTTGTTTCTTTTCCTGGTTAATGTAATCAGCAGCTTCTGCGTCTCCACAAGGCTGTTTCTGAGAGGCTGATATTAATCAGTTTTTGATCAGGGCTCATTTTTATTTATGGAGGCAGGTTTTCCTGGGAACACATCGTATTTTTGGAAGCTACAGTGTGGCTACAGGTAAATTGGCTCTTTGCACACATTTTTTACCCCCAGTCTCATTTACCCATGCAGCGATCTAAAAGAGAGCTTGTGGTCTGTCAGAGCACTTCAGATCGTATCTTTCTTAGCGCAAACATGACGCTCTCTCTGGAATACACTCAGCATGCTATAGCCTCAGAAGTTTTGATGATAATTGACAGATGCAAAGAAGCAAGTGGCCTGAAATCATAATTTTCAGGTGGACTTTTCTGTCGATGTTTGCAGAGAGCTTTCAGCATCGCTTACACAAGAAAAAGAAGTTTCTCTTTGTCAAGAACGTGTCTGTATTATTTACATGGGCATCAATGATATGTTTGTGATAGCAAACAATACAAAACGAAAAGATGAAAGACTGAGTAATTACTGTCATTCTTATAAACCATTTAAATCATAATGTCAGCTTTACTTTCAACGACAACAAGCTGCTTTTTGTCATGTCTCAGCAGGGTCTGTTTCAAAAACGCTGCCCAATTCATCATCATTAATCATTTCTGCGTCGCTTGTTGAAGTTTCTGCTAGCAACCATTTTACTTGATGAAAGACCAGATCGTTGTGGTGTGAAGAGACAGCAAAAGAAGAGAGAGAAAGATGGATAAAGACAAATCAACAATCTATAGGAGGGCTAGGAAACCGAGCTTCCAAGTTATGATGATGTGCTGCTCACGTACAGGATAAACCAATGAGGATTTTCCATTGATCCTTTGGGATCTGGGTTATTGACCTCACACTTGAAGGTATACCAGACCCTTACCAGAAGCTCCAGAGGTGTTAATTAAATGGATAAGTAAACTCAAAGTAAGCAAGAACGTATGGACAGTGAAGAGTCTGCAGTTTTACTCCACAAATAACCATTTATTCAGCACACATTTAGCGAAAATCACGGTTTATTGAAAGGACACAAGAAAGTAGAGAAACRGAGAGATGTAGCAGTAGATTAAGTACTCGGTGCATGGCACATCATTCTTAGGGAAACGACTCATTGTGAGTCGAGTTTTTCTCTTTAATTCTGGCACCAAAAGCTTCGAAATATTCAACAGCGATAGTTGGCCAGCCAACTTGAGCCTATAATACCTCATAATATGGAGTAGGAAGAGTAAATTAATCTTTGCTACAACACAAGACAGACCATACCTTCACAAGTTTGCTGTTTTAAACAGTTCTCTCTGTGTTTTCAGCACAGTCTGGATTGATTCGGTTTCCGTTCAAGGAATCTGGGAGATGAGTAGAACTTAGCTGATTTATTCAGTTCATTATTAAATTAAGCTGCTCAGACATTTACAGGTAAATTTGAACTTTAAATTGATTTTTACCCTGCAGCTAAATTTACAGAATTGAAATGACTCCCAGTGTGATTTTTAACACAGAAATTCTGGTCTGTGGTGGCAGAAGTAGTTTTTTTAGTACAAACAACACAAATCAAAGAACATTGTGTCCTCACTTTGGGAAATATGAAATAAAATTGATAGAGAACAAAAAGTAACAGTTATTAAAACAACCAGTACCATCGTAATCTCTTAAAATCAAAATCTAAAACTCTATAATGCATGCCATACTATGCTGTTGGTTCTTATCAAGAAAGTTCAGAATTGAATCTTGGGAATTCCTTTTTCTACATTAGCGGTGTTAGAGTTTTTTGTGGCTGTGTCTGTCCAGCTTACGTTGTGTGTGCATGTGTGTGTGTGTGGGAGTGTGCTTATAAGCTCAGTGCATGAAGAGGGGTTTAAACAGGTCTGACATCATTTTTACCATGCAGAAAATCTGCCAAGTCTTCCACTGTCTCTTAGTTCTGTTTGTCCATTTGTGTCTTTTTTGGCTCTCCTTCTGTTTTCACACTTTCCTCTGATGTCCTTGCTTGGCCTTGTCCAATTTGCTCTGAGGTCTGCGGCTATAGAATAGAGATGACAAGAGAAGAGAAGATATTGCATATTGTAGTGTAGTAGAGTCTAGCACAAACACAGCAGGCGATTAGACATTTACACCTTTCTCTCTATTTCCCCTGTCTGTGTCAGACTGACCTATAATTTGACAAAACCTGTCACCGCTTGCTGTTGCTGTTCTCAAGGCTGACACTTGTTAGCGCTGGAGCAAACAGTTATCATAGCGTGTACTGTAGATCTACTGTATGTTACTGCATCTAGACAGTTCTCTCGAAGAACATAGGAACACAATATTCCTAGAAGTACGAATGTATATGTGAATTTTGTAAATATACAGTGGGGTCAAAATGACTGAGGGCACATTGACAATCTGGGAAAAAATGAAGTTTACACTTCATTTATATACATAGCGTTTTAGTAGTTTTTGGTTGAGCGTGCTAGAAACACCAAGTGATGGGTTCGATTTTCAAGGAATGCACTTGTATGTACCTGAATGTATGGCATAAATGCACTGTAAGTTACAGAGCAAGATCAACTGTTTTGTGTAATGAAATCATTATGAATTCTCTCTTCATAAGCACCTCAGTGGTTCACAGCAGAACACTTACTTGACTGTGTCCAAACATCTTTCTCATCTCAGATGTGCTCTCAGTCTGATTATGGGAACATTCTGCTCCCACCTGTAGATGAAAAGAAAGACAGAAAAAAACATGTTTGCTTAAAGCAGTAGTTCACCTGAAAATGGTCTCTTCATTTATTTGCCCTTATGTGCCTCCAAACCAGTACTTTTCTTTTTTTGTGGAACAAATTTGATGTTCTGAAGAATCTTGCATATACAAGATTCTTTCTATACAGTGTTCCTCACACAAAGCTATCATTTGGTATCAGAAGGCTTAGAATATGTTGTAAGTCATAATGCATGTACTACTTGGTGTGCATCTTTGACCATTTTTGGCATAGAAGCAACCAAAAATGGCTATAAACTGTCGTTGTTCTGAAAAGATCTGCATCAAAAGTCTCAATATCTTTTTGTTCCATAGAATAGAAATGAAGGTAAGTAAATATATCCTGTGTTTTTATTGTTAAAGAACTATTTCTAAAAGCTTAGGGAGCAAACAAACCCCAAAATCACCAAGCAATCGAGCAAAGCTTATTTTAAATATAAGTCTTTTATATACATCCTTGTATACCACAATGGAACAGTGATATTATACAGGCTTGAACTGTTTGCCGTTTACATTTTCCCCAAAGCTCTGTGCTATGCGGATTATGCAGCGTTGCACAGAAAACAGAATAATCATTTTGCTCTGGGGATGGAGTATTTTAGGGAAATGTATTATGTGTTTGTCTTGAGCCCTGAAACAAGCTTTGATTTGAATCACGGTCTTTGGAGCAACACGTTTAAAAGATGGGTGGAATGGCTTTCGTGTAAACTCAAGACTACAGAAGGTGGAGGCTGTTCAAATGAAACATAAATTCTCATTTTTTTATTCTGACAGGATGCACAATACAGAGGTCAAGTCAATGGAAGTGTTATGGGCTGGTGCTCTATATAGGCAGTAAAACTGTAACTTTCAAAAGGCTAAGGCCGTGTAACTCTTGTTTTCCTTCATTGCCCATGTCTGCTTCATTTTTCATTCATTTGAAAGGAATGCACTGAAACACATGACATTAATTAACATTGATGTACTGTACATGCCTCTTGATGGACGGATGCCTGAGCCACTCAGGCAATACAATTCTGCACAATCTCTAGCTCACGGATCAAATAAAGCATGTTGAGACACATTCAGACTTTCTTGTTTTTACTGAAACTCCCAAGATGATCTTTGGAACATTCTCAGCTCATGCTGGGATAACACGGATAATCAGGCTTTGCACCGACTTGTGGAGCTCATCCTAGTTTATGTGCATTGAACCAATCAATGATAAATAAGTTGCAAAATATGCAAATTTTTCTTTCCTTTGATCCAGCTTCTCCATTACTAAGATACAATATTCAGCAACATCCATAAATGATAAAACACCATTGACTAGTAAACATCCCGGTCTGTTGTATGTCAACCTCTCTCTTTTCATAATAACTGTACCTCTCTCTCCCTCTTCCTCTCTCTCTCTTCCTCTCTCTCCGCTCTCTCATCAGTAATAACAGCAGGGTGATGCTGCTTTGGGAACATTTTCATTAAAAGACAATCTTCATGACATATTATCAACCTGGCATGACATCTCCTGCCTGGGTTTCTGTGTCTCGCTGTTGATTTCTCTCTCTCTTTCTCTCTCTGTCTATTTTTTGTTTCTTGTTTCAGCAAACTTCACAATTGTCTTCCCTCACACACCAATTCACCCAACAAACAACCGATTCACCTACGACAACCACAACCACTTACCCACAAGCACACACAATGCTGTCATTGTAGTTGATAACAACATGTCAGAAGTCAGTGAGATTTATCTCCTGTAGGCTATAGTTCTTCTCTCTGCTCTGTTGATATCTGACACGTTGGTCCAGGTTCAACCCAGCTCTGGCTCAAGATGTCCAAGCTAGTGAATTGTGCATCATGTTTCGGTCTAATCTGCAATTTATTGTTTGTTTTGACCACAATTGAGGATTAAATAAGATCGCTTTGCGCTTAGCATCTGTTAAAATGCTTTTCTCAAAATGGGGCTGTAGTGTGTGTGTTTGGGCACCCTCCATTATCTGTAAGGCTATGTTAGTGGAAACTCAGCTGCCTTTTTCAATACTGTAAAAGGAAAGTTTGAGCAAATACCACTCCAAAGAGCTTTGAAATGCACTCAATGGCAAGAGTACAAAAAGCAAAGAGCACTATCATTTTTAGGTCAGCAGAGCACAGCACTCCTGGGCTAATTAAACATCATTTGTTTTTATAGGGTAAGATACTTTTAAAGATGATTATTTTAAAGGTCATTTTTTTCTATAAAATATTTTCTACTTTATTACTCTACTACTTCATTGCGCAGACAATAATAGATAAGCCACATTGT
Organism: Ambastaia sidthimunki; assembly: GCA_036877625.1. Classification (NCBI taxonomy): domain Eukaryota; kingdom Metazoa; phylum Chordata; class Actinopteri; order Cypriniformes; family Botiidae; genus Ambastaia; species Ambastaia sidthimunki. The sequence goes on along the minus strand of JAZGTK010008809.1, from coordinate 4,095 downwards.
CACTGTTTTGTTTAAGCGTCCCAACATACTGCATACTGCCTACAGTGTATTCACTGACCTAAAATGGCCAGTTCCAAACTTTTAGGCCAACGTCCAGGAGTTTGTCAGGTTAGTGGCATCAGAGTGTTGTTTAAGGCACTTATAGGAAGTAACCTAGATGGCTCGATAACTATAAGCAGAAATGTTCCTATGCCTTTGAAAAAAATCTGTACTTATTACTTTTGAATGGACAGAAATATTCACCACACATTAAAATGTATTCTTTTGTTTTTTATATCATTTTATTCAGTGTTTAAATTTATGGAGACCACCGCATCACTGTTCAAAGGTATCTTACCACAGTGGGCTATTATTGAAGTTTCAGATAACCCCACCCCTAACGTAAAACCTAATGCACAATGGTTGGTGGCTTTTTGTGCCAGTCAAGCTGTCTCCTGTCTAATTGGATGGTTCTTGATTAGTATAAGATGCAAAGGTCAACAGTCTAACTACATGAGATTAAACCCAAGACAGCAACAGTGGCTCAACCAATGGTATGGGTTGGGGGAGGTACTACCAGGTTGTGTGATAAAGGAAGAAAGATAGAAGGAAGTGTATAGTAACCTGTTTGACAACAGTTAATATGTTATTCTGTTTGGTTCAGCTAAGGGGGCAGAAATAACCACCTAAAAGGAGCAGTATTATTTTTACCATGAAAGTCCAAAAGCAACAGTTCAATACAGCATTGATCCCTGTAAACTCCCAAACGAAATGTAATATAAAGTTGTAAATGATCTTTAATGGATAACGGATACACTGAGGTTCAATGAACATAAGTTGCCCCATTTAGGCCAGAGGGTAGGAAGTGGCCATTAGAGTATAAGGGCACTAGATTTACCTTCACCATCTGGCAGTCTTTCGGTCCTGAGCCGTCTCTCCTCATTACCGCACCGCTCACAGGCAATTTACTCGTTGTTGTGATCCGGGGAACTTTTGGAATGTCCTTAAGGAAGAAAACATAAAGAAAATGGAATTACATTGGGAAAGACACAAAGGAATAAAAACAGAGAGAAAAAAGTGTGGGGGTTAAACTCTCCAGACGCTTTATTATAGAAGCGCAGACGATTTTCCACTTAGGTTAATTCAAGGTCTGTTATCAACAGTTTCTGTTGTGATCTATTGTACATTAGTGGCCTTTAAAGTTAAACCACAAAGCACACGCTTTTGTTATTGTTTTCCATTTAGCAAATGCTTTTATCTAAAGAGACTAGTAAATTGCAACTGTTCAGTTAGCCAAACAGCGCTCTCACAAATAAAAATACTTAAGCGCTGTTGTGTTGCTTCAGTGTGTTTATCATGTGTATTTGTATGTATTGATCTTGCAAGAGAAAAAATAATGTTTCAGACTTTTCAGGGCACATATGTTTCTGATTATATGTACTGATTGTGCTAAGATCTGGTCTCCAGGTAAATTGATGTTGTTGTGATATACAAGGGGAAGCAAAGCACTGTGGGAAATGAGGTTTCTGACAAAGCTCCTCTCATAGCCCATCACTCATTCACTGAGAGAAGACGGATGAGAAAAATACCATGGTAACTAACTTCATACATATCCTGACCTGTCTCTCTGGAGAAGTAATGATATAACAATGATTAGCTTAGAGACTCTCTGTTCTTCAGAGTCGATGAAATAGAATATGACACACTTATTGCTAACCTATTGTAAATCAGTGTATATCCATTGAGGCCCAGGTTTTGATAAGCCAAATTTGAACAAAGTCATGTGGCATCAACTCAAGTGCTTTGTCATATACTTACACAGCTAAACCTTGTGGAGATGTGAAATATATATACCCTCAAATAAGACTTTACTTTATCCTCTTTAACACAGGTACATAATAGACACAAATGCTAGTAAGATGAAGTTTATAAAGAGAAGAGTTTGGTGTGGTGGATGAGATGGAGTTTTTTTTTAAAAGGATAGTTTGAAAAAGCTGTTAAAATACGTTTTTATGTTATGAAGGTTGTAGATTCTTGTGGCACATGGAATCAAATATATCCATCAGTCTATTCAATCTATTGGTAAGCCTGTAGATGTCTTGATGTCGAACATCACAAATGTTGTGCTATATTTTAATTCCAAACTATTTTGATGAAAAGAACAGCATAAAGGTGCTCTCAGGCTACTGTTGTAAAGGGTTATTCAAATGAGGATTTCAAGTCTGTGTTATATTTTCAAAACACCTGCTGTAATTAATCGGCTTGGCCTCCTTGGTTTAAGACGAGCTAATTAGTGGATGTGCAGTGCAGATACCTGCAGGGAAAGCAGTGCTATGAATATTTTGATTTCCTGTTTGTTCAGATTGCCAGTTAATTAATTGCATTTAACTCTACATAGAGAAGTGTCAGAATTTACATGTTCCATTTCCATTGGTTCCAGGGTTATCACTCTGTCTTCCATCAATTACCAATTACCATCAGCTGTTACTGCAAGATAACAGGATCACAACTAGTTATAGTCCCTACTTTTGACCTCCTTAAAGGGATAGTATACCAGAATTTCTTCTTAAGCTTCTTAAAAATAAAGTCATACAAGTTGACATAAATGACAGAAGGGTGAGAAAATAATCGAGGTACTGCAAATATAATTGTTTTCTAACATTTCTGAACTCATTAATTCATGCTACACAGACACACTACGCTACATTAGAATTATAAGGTTCTATCTGACATTTTTGTCAAAATTGAATTATAGACATATTCTTACTCTAATATAACTTATTGACACTATTAAAGGCGTTTTATTTAAAAAATGCATCTTGGGTGTTTAATTTGAAAAACCAAAAAGTTCAGTTTTGGTATATACAATGCAATGCAAAAACTTTAAACCTCAATATCTCAAAACTGGTTAAAACGCAGATATAACCGTATAATTCTAAAGTAGCGACTAGTGAACTTTAAATGATACATGCCATTTAACCAGTTAACCTCTTTTAAGGCATGTTAAATATAAAGTAACTATCACTTAAACCTGCCTGTTTCCGAAGACCTATGATCAATCTTTCAACAGAAGGGAAAGTAGCATTATCTGACAGTATAACTTTGCATGGTTGCATTAATAAGACTGTTATGAATAACTGAATGGGACACTGTATAGAGGACAAAATGTCTTCTGTTCATCCACTTCACTGTAAGAGTAAAAGAGAAATGATGTACTTGAGTGGGAACCTTGAATTGCTGTGTCAAAATAATGTTTTATTTTAAAGGTAAATTGAAGTGAATGCTTTGTTAATTTTAAATGCATCACACACACTGACAAAGTAAAAACTAAAGTAAAAATCTTTACTTGTGTCATGGTTGATGTTTGTGTCAGTTTTCCCATAAAAGACTTACTGAAAGCAGTACACTTAAGGTAAAGCATGTTTCATCGTGAAGGTAATTTATTCTACAGAAATCAGAAGATTATATTTTTTTGAGTAGATGCTGTGAACTTTATGTAATATGTAATATTTATGTAATATTTTTACATTTCTAATACCATTTATAGCTGCATAGTCCCCATTTTACCTATTTTTTACCCTATTTTCATCCAAAAGCAGCTTATTTAGTAGCGAAAAGAGCTGAAGCATCATCTGAGGTTTAGTGTTATGAGAACTTCTCTGATATTGTTCTGTGGAGACTTTTCTATTATGGCCAAGACTATTGGAGCATAATCAAAAAGCACTGCACTGTCCTCTGGGTGGTGCATAGAAGATCAAGATTCTCCACAATGCTTCTCGCTGCGGCAAATTGCTTCCCCGCTGCATCGTTTGAAAAAAAACAAGAAGTTTCCCACACTGTGTGTGCTAAATATATATAGCATTGTTAACTTGGCCTATCATTAATGTACAGTATATGCCATTAATGTTAATGGTATGTACTGTACTTAAGAGATTCCTTCTTTAAACAGATTTGGATGACATTGTCCTTTTTGAATTAAGACATTTTGAATGATTAAAAGACGCATTTTTATTGTGCTTTAAGCACATTCTGGTTAGCAGCTGGTATGTCTTTACTAGTAGGGTCTTGAACAGAAGAAGAAAAAAATAGATAAAACCAACAAATAATGAAATAAAA
>JAZGTK010008808.1:0-17890 GCA_036877625.1 Ambastaia sidthimunki | reverse complement strand
TGAAGACAACCCTGAGTGTTAATAGATTTATTTTATATTTTTTGTTTATATATATATATTTAATAAAGCTATAACGGCAGAAACAGTGTGTTGAGTAATAACCAGCTTATGTTTCCACAGTGCCTACTGTAATAAAATCTGTAGGAATAAATATCATGTTTACAGCCTGTTTCTCCTGTTTAGCCAGTGATTGTAAAGATATTTGTCCCCCTTCATTCAGGTAAACAGGATTAATCTTGTATGACTGAAATAGCTGCATGGAGACGTTGAAAAGATGGCCGCCAAGTGCAAAGAGTTCCTTTACAGGACTTAAACATCCTAAGTAACAATAGCAAAATTAGTAGCAAACAGACAATCCACGAGAGCTAAAGCTTCTCATACTGATATCCACGCAGAAGCACGACAGCCTGTAAAATAAGTATCAGTAAGAAATCCTATCAGGGCGTCTCACGCACAAAACGACATTGTGTTAAAAGCGAACATGTGTACGCTTTTGTCAAGTGGCTCTAAAAATAATTCTCTGAATGATGGCTTTATCTCTGCTCACATTTCAGGCCTGTATTCACAACCTGCTACAAACAATGTTAAATGTTCCAAAGATCTAAATGCAGAATACAGCCAGAGGTCAAAGAGAGTGATGCAAATAAAACACACATCTCAACCTTCAACAACAAAAACCACTTCCAGTCCTGTCCAGTACTTTCTAAATGTGACAAACAAAAGCACAGAGGAAGATATAAACACACCTAACAGAGACACAGCTGTTTGAAATTCACCGTCCTACATTCCACAAAACAAAATCAAACGTGGAACTAGTTTTTAATCATTATACAATCTTCTAAATAAGCAAAACTTTCTGGAGCCGACAAAATGTTTATTTTTAAAATGTTTCAGAGGGCTTTAAGCTCTTTCTGTATAAACAGCAGCATGAAACACAATTGTAAACATAACGGTTGCTAAACACTGGCCTGACTTCCAACGTTTCAGCAAACAACAGATATGCCCGGCCCAAACTCACACCATTGCCAGCGAGCTGCATGTGAGCTTTCTGATTGGCTAACAAATGCTGGCTGTCACAGAGACAAATCTAATATTCCTGGACAGTATTTTGATGATATCTGTCAGGTAGTAAATACATGATGTGTGTGCTGTTCTAATGTCTACATGAAATAGCATTTATAACCCATTATGCTTCCATAATGTGAAACATTTATGAGGATTTTTAATGACTAATAAAAACTGAGGGTGGATGTGAAGCTGTGTGTCTGCTAAAACAACATAAAAACAGCTGTTTGACTATCGATTGTATGACTGTCCCTTTGAGGAAAGGCTACAAAGACTTTTTCTTTTGAATACATTACATTTATGCATTTTACCCAAAGCAACTTACAGTACAGTGCATTCTTGTCAGTACATGTGTTACCTGGGACTCGAACCAACAACATTTGTGCTGCTAATGCAAAGCTCTACCAACTGAAGTACAGGAACTCAAATTACTCATGAACCATCAACAGCTAAGCTAGAGAAAAGCTATTATACGGCTTCACAAATACAGCTGAAATGAACAATGCAATGTCTTATACTGTCGGCTGGCGGTATAAGCAACAATATTAGCCATGCCAGAAAATGGCCATTAGTTTGTGAACCAGAGATGTTTAGTGAATGTGGATGGCAGTAAACACACAGCAGATGGTTCTACTAATCCACTGCTGTCTGTCTCCATCTCGTCTCTTCTGGGTAAACATGAGATAACTGTGACAACAGTGATGTCTGGCATCTTCTGGTCCAGATCATAACCTCTCAATATCTTCTCGTCCTACATCCAGCAGATCAGAAACTGCTGTGATTCGTGTTTGGGAGATGTTGTCTAACAACATTTTCCTCTTCCTTTAAAAACACAGTTGTGTTTTCCTGGACAATCTTTTCTAAGTTACCATGACACAACTTCTCTTTCTGACGTGCAGTCACCTGCACAGCAGTCCACCTGTCGCAACAGCTGTTATTCTCAAGAGCAGACGTTGAGTTTTCATTTCCTGTCATTATGTTATGAATCTGTTCAGGGATGTTATGTAAGATAAACATCCGTCTGCAGTAACTGGACCATCTAAATCAAGTGATGAGAAAACAAACTTATCGTTTCTCTCAGAGAAACTCAAGCTAACAGTTAGGTAACTTACAAATACCAATAACAAATAATATAACAACTTTCTTTCATACACAACTTTATCAAACACAGTAAGACTATTTAAAACACATGTTCGTTAATGATAAGACATACACTTTGCATAGTCTTTTGCACTTTACATTTATATGTAAATATGTCTTCTGGAAGGCACAGGGCCATAAGATGTGCGTTCCATCATTGCATTCGGTCCTACTTGCCTGTCAAACTATGTATTTGCATAACTCTGCACACTGTTGGAGAAGGTGTGGCTTTGGGAAGTGCTTGAAAGGAGGGCGGGATCTTATGTTTTCAAAGCTGCTGTAGCTCAACTGGTAATGCATTGCATTAGCAGCGCAAAGGTTGTGGGTTCGATCCCAGGAAACACAAGTACTAATTAAATGTAGACCTTAAACTCACTGTAAGTCGCTTTGGATAAAAGCGTCTGCCAAATGAATACATGTAAAGCTAGCTGGCTAGTGCTAGCCTCTCAGAAATTGCCTAACCTGCCTTACACAACACTGTGTTTATCTTGAAAATGATCAACCAAATGTTTAACAATCCAGTCATCTCTACAGATTAATCTGGGATAGAAAACTGCATCTTAAAAAATCTTTCACAATTCATCTTTAAAAAACACAAATGCGTCGTATGAAAGTAAAGCAGGTGTTTTGACATTTATCTTCATCAGAGAAAGTGATGCAATTTTATTTGCCAGTATGAAATAAAACCATGTCCCTGGTGTATTTCCTCATGAGATAATGTCTTTATTCAGTGCAGTGATACAGCTTCACAGAACAGGCTTAACACCACATTCACCACATTCACAGAAGGACGTCAGTGTAACTTGTCTAATCAAACCTGCAGTTATCTGAATCAATCCATCCACTAATACTGAGATGTTCATGAGTGACTTCTGTATTAAAACACATCTCCATCCTCACAGAATGTTTCTAATGCTGTCTTGCTTTATACTAACATAATCCCTTACAAAACATGACTGTGATATTACAGTACAGAGACAGTATCAGGTGTAATCATGATATCTCTATTTATGTTACTGAATGACCATCATATCCTTATATCATGACATTTACATGGTACTCAAAGATAATTCTGTGTTTTTATTAAATGCTGTTTCTATAAGAGCAATAATACAAAAGCCTCAGATTATTCAAAATGAGTGAATAAACGTGTTTAATCGTGCTTAAATAAAAAATCATCACAAATCAAGTTATATAGAAAACATCTGCTGGTTTGTCATTTTACAACCATCACTCACTAAGATTACCTGGTTAACCTGTCTTAAAAGGTAAGGTGGGTATAGTTCAAAAACATTAAGACATTAAGTTAATTGTGCCTTGAAGAAACGAATGGATTTTAAAGCATTTGTACAATGAGAAATGTTAACATATGATACAGATATCACTATATTAAATGTATTCCCGTTATTTTACTGGGTTGCTGGTCAATATAAACATACACGAGCCCTCTTGTGGTCAAATCACCAACTTTATCTGCCTGTGTATCATTTACAACAGCTCCAATAGACCAAATACAACATAATAATAATAATAGTGTGTGTGTGCGTGTGTGTGTGTGTGTGTGTGTTTTCTGCATTATTTCAAGGGCACGGACTCAAAACAACACTGAAAGCATTAACCACACTAGTGAGTCTGTGTAAACCTAGCGTGCTGTCTACCTAGATAACACACTTGAGTCTCTGACTCCAGCGCCCTCCAAACGTTCAACAATGTGTTCATATGATGCCCAAACCTGCAGCACGAGGCTACAAAGCACTCAATATCCTGTCAGGTTTGAATCTGACGGGGTTGTGTGACTAAACCCGAGTAATGTTCACTAACAGACACAAACTACATCACTGCAGCCTGTCTGAACACAGCACGGCACAAAGGAAAGTCCTGTCAGCGAGCACTTTAAAGTGTTAGTCTCAAAAGTCAACAGACACTTGCCTTCAGCATCCAGCGGAAACAGAAAGTCCCATAATGTCCAGAGATGACAGTAGCACCATCACTCCCTTAAAAACACAGTGAGAAAATAAGAATAATCCATAAAGAAACTCATAGAGTGAGTGTGCAGCAGCTGTCGCCTCCGCTCGCTGTTTCCATAATGCTGCTGTTTGATCTGCTGAGCCGAAGCCGGTCTCTGACCCCGCCCACCGCTGCGGGTGATTGGTCAGGTCGCTGGCAGACCCCGCCCCTCACTGGTGCTCAGGAGGACAGACATATATAAAGAGCATTAAATAGACATTACAGTGAGGTTTTATCACATATCTTCATTGTTTTCACAATGGCTCATTTAAGAAGAGAGCACGACGCTTGGGTGTAATTGAGAAAGAAGCGTTATTGCAGCTGGATATTAGTTTACAACAGCTGTGATGTCAACCTGGAGTAACAGTGGCCCCAGCTGGAAGATTAAAGAAGAGCAAAATGCGTTTCCTTATATTACAAATAAAAATTATAATTTATGATTTTAAAGTTTAACAAAAATGAGTGTGGAGTGCTCGTATTAAAAGCCTGGAAGAGGTATTCTTGTGCCAATGTTTAAGTAACAGTATGCTATCATATTTATTTGTAACTTTATTTAGTCATGTATTTAATAATAGTTAAAATTTAATAGTAAAATTTTTACGTTTTAATATTATTATTGTTGTTGTTGTTGTTGTCATGTCAAAATTACTATTCACTTACAATAATACAACAAAGACAGAAAATATGTCGAGCATAATGTAATAAAATCGCCACTTTTCTATCAGTGTCGTATTTAGTCATAATATAGCATGCTAAAATATATTTTTACATTTACATAAACTGTAAAAGTATGCGTAAAGGCATTTTACACAAAAATACTACAACTCCCAGTAACCCATGCGCGCGTAGACGTACGAAACCTGCGACTGTGTCGTTGCTAGGCAATGCGACGCTTCCATCTCCTGACTCCCGTGAGTTCAGTCTCCGTTATACATCTAGTGTGTACATTGTTTACGCAAATGTGATTTTAGATATATGAATTAATTTTGTTATACTCTTACAGGAAGGAAAATGTCGTCTACGCAGGAAACTCTCTTTTCCCTGGAACTTGTGATCGATTATGTTCGCTTTGACCGCACGCGTGAAAATGTTGAAGATCTTGCAGTGGCTTTGCGCTTCTTGGACTTCCCAACACTTCTTATATCCCGCTCAGGAAAAGATCCTTCAGTGTATGCAGATCTACAGCTGTCAGCTGACGCTTCATCCCAGTCTGATGAACGGGACAAACGGACTTATTACTTCCATAAAGGCAAGTCTTGTCTATTCAAAATGAATTTGGATTCTCTCCACAACCATTTGTCAAATACCCCTCTGTATGCCATGATATTGGACATAAACGACGAGGTTCCTAAACTTATCGGTAGCTCCCTAATATCTCTCGCTAAAGTGACAGAGAGAATTAAGATGGATGTTGAGAAACATGGTATCGGCACCCCAACCGCTTATGGGGAGAAAATTGTTACCCCACTGTGCAGTCTGATGGGTAACAGCACAGGTGCAGTTTCACTAGCGTACAAGATTGTAAGTCTAGGCACAAATTTAATTCCTCACATGCCTTATGAAAAAGCTGGTTCTCATGAAACAGAAGAACAACACACAGCGCTTGCAGATTGTACAAGAGTTCTAAACAATGATAAAGATGAAACTAAAAAACATGCTAATGTTCTGTCTCCGGTCAGCTCTGACAGATCTGAGGCCAAGCAGCCAGGTGTCACTGCGGTTACTCAAACTGAACATGCAAAACACAAAGTGACGTGGTCTGATGTGTCTTATGATAATGATGCCCAGGAAAATTCTATGTTCTGCCCTCCACCGCTGTTTTACAGATCCTGTGTGAAGACTCAACAGGAGAGTGTTGCTGAGGAATACAGAATGTTAAATGTGGAAATGGAGAGTTTTAATCTAGAAGACCCAGAGGATGAAAATAATGAAGCAGATTTAGCTGACATGCATGATGTTCCAAAGATAACAGCAACAAAGCAGCAGAGCACATTAGCCTCCAGTCCCAAAGAACAGCAGAGAACGTCTGACCCAGCTCAACTCACAGATGTTATTAGACAGCTGCCCCTGCTGAACGCTTTACTCATTGAATTATCACAGCTTAACAGCCAGACGCAACACCAGCAGCCTTTATCAGTTCATCCCAACCTGGTCTGGCTGTACACCTCAGCACCAGAACCCCCTCCAGTCCAATCTCAGTATGAGAAAACAGTAAAGGCTGCTTCACGGAGTCCTAAACAGAGACCTGGTCATTCCAAGATGAAGGGATGTATAATACCAGCTGTGTCACCTTCAGGAATTAAAGCTAATGCTGCAAAGAAAGACCAAGAAAAGTTGAAGCTTAAGAAGAAACTTACCTATGGATTGACAAACACATTTCGTCTCAGACTCCAGAACGTTAAAAGAGCTGCTACAAAATGTCACGAATGCATCGAATACCAGGATATAAAGCAGGTCAAGCCACAAAGACAAACATCACCTGACCGCAAACATGCTGGTAAGTCAGTGAGCAGAACGGTGAACTTAGATGAAACACATGTTGAAACATTAATTAGCAGTTTTGAGATGGACACAACACCAATAGAAACATCATCAAAAACACAAACAAGGCTGAGTGCAAACAGAGACCGAACAAAAACTGTGCCATCCACAACAAAAGTGGCAAAAGATGAAGCTTTGGGGACCAAACCAGACAGAAAAGTTCAAGTCCGTATTCCAAGTGTACTCAGTCATTATTCTGACCACAGTGATGAGCGTTCAGTCTCTTCTGGCCACAGTACACATAAACCCAATCCTGGCTTTCAGATCTTCAGCGCAGATAGCAGAGCAAGCAGCCCTGCTCATGGAAGAAGTTTAACTAGCTCCTTAGAACAAGAGTACCAGGATGACTTCACAAGCTTAGATGCAACAGACGGATTCTCACCCGAACCATTAAGCAGTCCAGAGCCCCGCAGACGTCAGAGAACCAGCGTCTCAAGCGAGCACTCTCACTCAAACGGTGGCTCTGACAGAAGTAAAGTTCTACCGGTTCCTGTCAAAGCAGAAAACTCTCCACATCGTTCTCTCAAAAGCACCCACATAATCCGACCACGAGTTCAGACCTCTGCTCTGAGTCTGTCTTCAGAAGATAGTGAGGATGGATCTCCTCCAGCATCTTCTGGCAGCTACAAACGTCAGAGGAGACCTGGATCTCAGAGCAGTGGACGGAGGACTCCATCAGTCCGGAGAACTTTCGGGAGGTCTGAGAGTGTTGATCATGAACCTGCTGAAGGGGGAGTGAGAGGTAATCAGGTTTCTGTGGACTCAGCTGTGCTCACTGATAAGTCTGGGCAACAGAGCTTCTCATTTTTAGATCATGAGGAGTCTGCAGGGGAACGAGATGAACTGGGCTCTCTGCGACTGGACAGGAATTACCATCATGTGTCAGAGCTGGTGATTAGCAAGCTTCCAGGTTATACACTATAATAAGATGACATTAATCTCAAAATATGTCATGATCTATCAATATATGTCAATACTGTAAAAATAAACTTTGCTGCCTTAAATTTGAAAGTTTAACCAACTTGGCATTTCAACTTATTATTTTAAATCCTGACTGGTGTAACTTTTAATAAGTTACAGCAACTTAACACTAGTCAAGATAAAAAAAACTAAGTTGAAATGACTTGTGCAGCCAATTTAATTAAACTTAAAAAATTAAGGCAGCAAGCAAGTTTTTTTTAACATTGTATTATATGCCATTTAAATGTGTTCATGAATTTACAAATGTGTGCATAAAAATGCTAGAATTTGTCAGCATACTGTATAAATAATGTTGTTACCACAGAGTAGCAATCATTTTAATAAATGTTTTTTGTCTTATGTTTATCTGCTTGATAAGTAACATCTTTACCATGTATCTTTGAAATACAAGTACAGAAGTTACAGATCACAGCCTCATGTTGATAAAACACTGAACAGTTGTTTTCAAAGCACAACATTAAACAAGTTCTTTAAATGAAGCAGTGAATCTAAAGTCATTCTTATACAATGTATGAAATGTTATAATACAAGAATCACATACTCAATGTTAGTAGTTTGCAGTGAATATGTCTGTGTATAAAATGTACAAACAGTCTGAAAGGTTCTGACAGAAATGAATCATTAAACCATCATTCAGTGCAGAACATCTGTTGTGTGGCTCACTGTTGTGTAGTTTTACACACTCATTCCTGCGTTCAGTAAGCATTATATGTGAAAGCACTGTCATTTTTATTAATTTAAATGCCTTTTTGGAAATTAAAAAAAAACAGCTTTATCATTGCAAATGTTTTGTGTTAAATGCATTAATCATAATATAGCAGATGAGTATTCCTTGTGGGCAAAAACAACTTAATTTTAAATATGAATTTGCTCAAATACTTTTACGCCGATAGATTATTATGATTATTGTTATTATTGATGTTTTAAGCGCGCAGTTGACGTGCTGCTCTGCGTCATAACGCGCTGCCGGAAGTGACGCAGCTGGTGGCGTGTGGCTGTGCTGGAGTGAAACTGCGCGGATCGTGTGTAATGATGAAACACGTGTTCTTGACGGGCTCTCCTGGTAATCAACACTGACATACTGCACATATTACTGTATGTCCTGTATGCACAGCTGTTGCTTCACGTTCAGTTTCCATGTGTAACTTATAAACTCGAATACAAGAGTTCATCATTTGCTCTTAAAGACAGTTTAGACGTCATGTGTTTAAAGATAAGCGCTTGTTTAACATGAAAACACCAATCTAAACGTAGTGCTTAACTTATAGTTAATATTATATGTGACAGAAACTTATTATAATAACTCGTTATAGTTAACTTACTAGTTATCCATCAGTGTACTTGCAATATAACCAGAAACATTTTCAGAGTCATTACTGAAGAACGGGTCTGGTATACTCATATAACGCTGTATTTAGGGTGAATTATGGTAAATTGGGCACTGAGATTTTTCTTTGTTTGACTGTATATTGTGTTTGGAATAATTTTGTGTGGGCAGAAAACCCACCTGTGGCAGCTGCTTTGAAGTGTTTTGTGTTAGGTGTGGGTAAGACCACTCTGGTGAAGAGAGTGTGTGAGGCGGTGGTCTCCTCTGGGGTCACTGTCAAAGGATTCTTCACAGAGGAGGTGCGTGAGAGAGGGAGACGGGTGGGCTTTGATGTGGTGACGCTGGCAGGTGACAGAGGGTGTCTGTCCAGGGTCAGGTATCTGTTCTGATGTGTGTCAGTCATTACTCATGTGTTTGTGCTTCTCTTGTCCTCCACTAACACACTTTCTCTCTCTCTCTCTCTCTTTGTTTGAATGTAGCTCTGAACCAGCTGCAGGCAGACGGGAATATCGGGTCGGTCAGTATGCTGTCGATCTTCAGTCGTTTGAAAGTCTCGCTCTCCCCCTTTTCAGAGATGTAAGACAACAGGAATTTATTTGGTTATTTATTTGGTTATTTATTTGGTTATTTATTTGGTTATTTATCACTTTGCAAATGCTACTTAAATCCAAAACAAAAACGGTTCTTAACCTGCTACAGTTCCAGTTCCTAACCGTATGTACAGTATAGCACACCCATTAATACAGGTTTGGAGTAATGCAAGGAGATTAAATTATGATGGCATTTCATTTTTGTGGGATCTGTTTCTTTATGAGGTTGTATATGACAGGGACACTGATGACAGATGAATCATCATGATTTTAAATAAAGTTCTCTTGAGTTTTAATCAGGTGTCTTTGTCATGCTGCTTTGAACAGTTACAGGAGGGAAGCGGAAGTGTGTTTGTCATCGATGAGATCGGAAAGATGGAATTGTTCAGCCAGGCGTTTATCCGTGCGGTGAGACAGACTCTGGACAGCTCCAGCTGTTCTGTCCTGGGCACCATCCCGGTTCCTAAAGGAAAGCCTCTCACGCTGGTGGAGGAGGTGCGATGCAGACGGGACGTCAAGATCTTCACGGTGATGACATGACAGAGCTCGTATCTCTCAAACCTTTGCCCAGAAGTTTGTGCTTTTCAATAACAACAAGCTTCTTTTTCTGCAGCATAAATGCAGTGTTCTTAAAGCTGTAATCTGAAACTGTAGTAAAAAAAATCAAGTACTCCTTATTTTAGCCAGTTTAACGGTATGTTTATTATTTGAGCTGTTGGGTCAGATTTCACAGAACAAATGGCTTCATTTGACTTCAATATATGTAAAGAAACAAAGTAACCTGCAGTTTTGTGTTTCAAACAGAGATGGCGATAGAGAGTCAAGTTACAGATTACAGCTTTAATTTTTTAAAAGAGAAATGATATTACTGAGCTGCACAGAAAGAGGAAACGGCTACATTTAACCTGACGTTTATGAGTCACAAAAGTCTAGACCAGCATTTAATAAACCCAGACATCTGCACACAGACATGTGGAAGTGAGTTTATATAGTAACAGTGTTATATATAATATTCTGTATAAAGCCAGCAAGCAACCATTCACACCCTGCAGTAACATCATGATAGTGATTTGCACAGAAAAGAGCTTTTCTCAGAATATTTACTAAATGCAGTTAATACAGTGTAATACAGCTAAGACAGTGCTGTCTGTCTTCATCCACAGGTCACGAAGGAAAACAGAGACGCACTTTTAGGAGATGTTGTTTCTGCTCTTCAGGAATGTCTCAAATAATCAAGAGTTAACATGTTGTCGACAATAAAGAACTGTCCGTTTGTTTTTTTGAGGTGTAATTTTGAGCTCAGTAAACTTCAGGTCACGAGTGATAGTTGTGTGTGACTGAGAATTCTGTTTCCAACACGCCTGAGACGATTCATCATTGATTCGGAGCGAGAGGAACGCAGGAAGGGAGCGTGAGAACCGTGCAGGAATGTTTCTGGAACGCTCTGAGGATGAAGATGTCCTGGAGGAGAGACTGAGATGAAAAGGGGTGACGACCCCATGAACACTCAGCAGCCCTTAAATGTTTTCTGCTGTCTTTAGTTTGTTAAATAAATAGATCTGAAGTTGTCAAGCATTTGTTTTACAGAGACGAGTGTTTCCTGAACAGGAAAATAAATTCACATTTAAAAGGACTGTAACAGGTGTACAGTTTCATTTATCACCATAAATATAGAAATGGGCTTTAGAAGATGTTTTGTTGTATAAAAAGCTTTGTTGTTATACAAAGAGCAGAGATTAAAACACAATAACTGCCCGTGTTACAACAACCCAACGTTTCTTCATGGTTCCAGCTTTACTGATGGAGTTGATGTTCATCTAAAAACAGAAGCTCTGTGTCACATTTCTGATGCTGTTTCAGATGTTTGTCAGTGTATTAAAGCGTACTGGACTGTTTAACAGAAGAATTGTGCTTCTGTTTGCTGATGGTGTGTTTCTGCAGGACTGAATGTAGAGATGGAAGCTCAGCTGGTAACACAAAGAGAACGCTGGCCTGCCAGACATGCGTCACCAGTGATTCATCTGCCATGCACGGACAATCTGTGGAAGATTTCATCAAACCTTTCTGTCTTTATAAAACATTGTTATTGCAAATATTACTTTTATTATAGCCGAAGGTTTAACAAATTCAAAGTTCTGATCAGCAGAATTCAACCACAATGAACACACCAGCAACTGCTGAGAAAAGTGCTAGACATCCTGGTGACTGCATAGCAACACCCTGGCAACCATCCATGGTATCCCCGCATTCCAGCTGACAGTTCAGTACATGTGAGTGCTCAAGAAACTGAATACAAATGAGGTGAATTCTGTCAAACTAGTTTCCATGTTAAAACATCTCAGAAGCACATTCATGTCCTGTCTTCCTGTTTAATATCAATGAAAATTAAATTTCCATTTAAATACAGAATCGCTTGTGGCGTCCTGTGTGTCACATCGTGTGTGTCTGTTGCAGGTCATTTGAAGGTGATGAGCTGGACAGATTGTGCAGGGGATTGTGGGTAGTTGTGTTGAGGGTCACCCTGCTGTAGTTCTCTTAAAGATGCTGCCAGGGGCCTGTAGCGTTAGCACAGATGGATTACATAAGAGAGCTGACGGTGCCGGTCCAGCTCCTGTCCCACTGACTGTGTCTGTGTTCAGAGGGCTTGCCAAACCCTAGAGATTACATCACTGAAACTAGATATATGTGTTTGTCCTCCAGCACTGCACCGTATCTCTGACAGCAGTGTTCCTATAGCTCAGCTGATTGAGCATAGCGTCAGCCGCGCAAAGCTTGTGTGACTGTTGTGCAAAGGTTGTGTTCGATTCTCAGGAACACGCTGATTAAATGTGTAACCTTGAATGCACTGTAAGTCACTTTGGATAAAAATGTTTGCCAAATGCATCAATGTGAAAGTAAATAACTTCACTCATGTCTTCTTTGATAACATCATTAGCTTTAGAATCTGTACAGAAATCATTCAGCACAATAAAGCTGTGAAATCATGTGAAAAGGTCATTTTTGTTTGTTTTCTGTTAAGAATGAATTGTTTATGTTTGTATTCTTTCCTTGAAGTGTTTAAAAGCAGAGCAGAACTAGTCCTAACAATTGTGTCCTGTTTTTAAATCCTCCTTTGAAAATTGCTTTCAATGACAAACGCTGAGAGCAGTGAAGATTACTTTAGCCCAACAGAATGACAAAAGCCATTTCCATAAATCTACTTTATCTTAGCTTGCAGAACAGTCTTGGCTGCCCAAACCTACAGAACCAACATCCAGTCCAACACACAATAAACAGTGTGAGTGTGAGTCTCCACTCATGATCAGTCTTATCAGAGTGGGCAACACAAAGCCAGACAAAGAAGTGAATTTGGACGGCTTTGAAATGTCTTTCATTTCCATATTGCTGACATGAATTCATGAGCAGATGTTTAATGTCCAGCCCCCCACACACACATAAGTAAAGCTCAGGGGGCTTATACAGTCTGAGCCATATGGAAAAGAGTCAAATCTTTTTGTGCATCTTTTCAGTATATTAGAACCAACATCAAGCCTATCTGTTCATGAAGATGAATCTGAAGTGACGGGAAAGCAATTAACAGAACAGAAGAGATAAACGCTGGACACCACAACGTGATCGTCCCGGTGGCAGAAATGAACAAGCTTATTTCAGATGTGTGTAAAGAAATGCCCATCTAGTCGATTTCTTCTGCTTTTGTTGTCTTTTGATGCATTTTATAATAGGTGTTTTTATATATGAAGAATTTGCTATGGTTTATATATTTATATTTCTATCTTCCATCAGGTGAATGTTGCCCCTGACTGCATGAGTTTATGCAAGTGCATTCTGAGAATTCACCAACACAAGGGCTAAAAGTTATCAGAACAGATACAGCACAGCACACAGAACTGAAGGTCTTTCTAGAAATATCACAGTGACTCAAGCACACGGGTTACATCATCACGTCCTTTAAAAGCAGAGTGCGGGGTTTCAGCTACACGCAGATCAAAGCTGTTAGACCAGACCTCACACTCACCTCTGCCTCTGTTCTACACACCTGTTCATCAGTCCAACATCCACAGCTCTCAGAAACACAACTCTGTGATTCCATGTGACAATCTACCTCTGATTCCACACGAGAGGTTAATAAATATCATTAAAGAAAACGTCCCTTTTCTGTAATGCTTTTAAGACATTTTTGATATAGGTTATATCATGTTAAATGTTAGCCAGCCATCTGAGAATGTTTCCTGTTAGCTGAGATCTGAGTACAGATTCTCTCTGAACAACTTCTGTGACATGATGTCAAAAACGACAGAAAATAACTCCCGTTTGTGAAACACAAGCTTGTTGTGCAGTGATGCATTTACAGTAAAAGTCTGCAAGGTAAAATATTACACCAGGATAAACATTAAAGCACACGCTGTCTTTAAAACACAGCAACTAGATTTCATCATCATGTTAACATGAGGCTAGTGTGATGGAATTACTAACCTTGTCTGTTTAAAATATATCCAGAGATGTTCCCGTTAAGACCAAGTAAATCCAAGAAAGAATGTCTTTAATATCCACAAACAGAGTTTATGTGGCAGCCATCTTGGTAACACCCTAATTTAAGACAGATAATGTCTATGTAGTCAATAATACAGCTGCATGCCACAGATGCATTTTAATTGTTTTCACCTGGAAAACAGGATATAATAAAAGCTTTAACTTCAGTGACCTGCTATTTGGTCTTCAGTTCACCTGTTCCTGTGTGGAGGAGACAGATGAGCTCTCAGGGGTGATTAATCTGAGCTCATTTTTCTTACAAACACACCTCTGTTGCTCTGGGACAGGATACAGTCTCCAGTCCTCTCATATGAATCCATACTGAGATCACTGAGGTCGTGACCTGTGGGACTTAACCACAGCGGTTAAATGCTTCTCAGAGTCAGAAAACAAGAACAAATGAACATTAACAGAAGCGTTTATAGAATTTTGGTTTCCTATTTCTATACAAAAAGTATAAAGTTAAAAACAGTGTGTGATTTTTCTTCAGAAACTTTTTTTATGCTGGTTAAAAGTTTCTTCACATCCTGATAACAATCACAAGTAAAATAATCTTAATATATTTATATAAATATTTATCTTCTGTGGAAGGTGCAGGACCATAAAATGTTCATCCAATCATTGCATTTTCAAAATTGTCTACCCCACCTTTAACTGTAACTATTTTTATATAATTTCTGAAACAAAAAATGTCTAGTTACTGACTGTAAGAGTGTTTTTCGAATAAGAAAACGTTCTTCTCTTCAAACACTTTCTCTTTTGTGTTTCTCACATCAGTCTCGTGAGGCAAAACAATCATTTCATCCTCGTCTCAGTCGATGTCTCATTGATTCTCTTTCTTCTCATGTCACCTCAGAATGATCCCTGAAATTCACGAATCAATCCAGACTGAAGAGCTGTTGAGGTTCAAGCACCTTTTCCTACAAAATACACAAAACCTACAAAACACAGTTATCTTCATATGACAGACATCACAGGTCACACTTGAGTTTTGAGAAAATAAAACTAAATCAATACACACTAACTGATGAGTCTCATATTCTCAGTAATCAATAAACTTTCTATTGATTGATCTTAATAAATTGAATCTTAATCTACTATATTCATAGATTTTCCACACATCACTGCAATATCACAGCTAAAAATTTTGGGTTGTAAGAACATTTCCCTAATGTTCCCTAACTTCTGGAGAACATCAGTCAACGTTCTGAGAACATTCCCTGTTCGCTGGGATCATTCATGTTCGTATAAACAGACCAGCAGAAGTGATTTTGGATGTTGCTACTGTCCCTCAGGAATTCACACATTTTAAGCACTTCATACAAACTAATCCCTCATAGATCGTCTGTAAGTCTTTGTTTACTGCACTTCTGCCCCCCGTCGTCTCTCTCTGAATTTAAGCTCATCTGGTGTGACCCGATTCCTCACAGATTCTCTGTTGTTTTGTCTCTTTGTTCAGTTAATTTGGAGTGGCGACTGTAACGCGCCTCCTTATCAACTCAACGTGAAACATGCACCAATTATAAATGCACAGACTCCCCGAACGCTTAAAGGGATTTGAGGGGCATCCTGCTTCCAGTCATAAGAGCTTTTCACATGCAAAATGAAAGAGTTGAGCTCAGTCTCTGATCTCTCTGCTCTGCTCTGATGAGGATTGTGGACTTTTCTTCAAAGCGTTCATCTGCAGGTGCCAAATCAGCACTTATATATCCCGTCTGAGACGAGGAGCAACCAGAGGTGACTGTGACCTTCAAATCATTAGAACAACCATCGAACCCAAACAAACTGCTCATTTCTTCACTGTGGGAGAAGCTGTCATTGACTTGAGATCTTGCTGAAAAGGGCTGAACATACAGTAAATACACTGTACTTTCATCATGAATTAAATTCTGATGTTCTTCTGTCACCTGAGAAACATGTTTAATATGGTTGTCATAATTGGTCCAACCAGCTGTCAATCAAAGTGGACCAATGGCAACCTGACCAATGCAGTGCTTTACAAATAAATGTCAACCAATAAAATATGGCCTTAAACAAAGCTACACGTCTGTCACATATCCTTAAACAAAACACCACAACACACATTCATTTTCTGTATTAACTTTTATATTTTTTCAGACACAACACAGCCACTGTTTTCTCAAACTGAATGACTGTAAATCCTACCTGTGAAATATCCAAAATAATCAACTACATTTTCAACTGTGTACAAAAGTCAGGTGACCAAACTCGCCCCATTGTGTTCTGTGTATCATACAAAACAAAAATTTATATAAAATAATTTCCAAAAATTCCTTCCAAAAAGCACGACACACTGCATTCATACAATACAAAAAACACCAGACTGTGAAAGCGTAAATGATGGTGTCTAAGAAAACATTCAAGGAATCACAGAGAATCACCCAGAAATAAGAATCATTCATGCGTCTTCTGGTGCTACAGTGTGTTTATGAACAAACGGTGTAACTGAAATTTGAGTGACTAAATAAACAGCCCCATTTTCAGGGGCATCATGAATTTGACCATTATTGCCTCAGTGGACATGGTGATTGTTCTTTCCCTTTAAGACGTCTGTGAGTAACAGATCAACAGAACTCAAACCAGCCAACAAACACATGACAGGCTGACAAATAATATGTGCCATAACATCAGGAAATTTAAACAAAACAACTGCACATTAAAAGTGTCAAATAATCAACATAAACCCAATCAAAAACAAAAACAGAAAAACTGAAAACAGAGCAGCCCACCTCATCGGTAACAGGGTGGAAACACTGAACACATCACGTCTCATATCAGTAGATTAATAATCGCATCTGGACTGTAACCATGGCGACAGCAACTTCACTTACTTATAAACCTTCCTTCAGCATTAGAAAATGTTGAGATTAAAGCAACTGAACTCTGTCATCATGTGCCCAACTTACTTTCTTCTGTGAAACACAAACTTTTCACTGTTTATTTTCATGTAATGAGAGTAAACAGGCAGAAATACTGTCAAGCACCAATGAAAACAGGTCAATGACAGAACACAGTCATATAGTCATATATACTTACATCAGCAGAGACTTTCAGTCATTAACCTTCTTTCATAAACACAAACTGCATTATATGGTTTTAGAAGTGTTCCTGTATCTCAACATTGTGCTACCAGTGCAGAAGTTTGTAGATTTGATTCTCAGAAAACACACATGCTGATCAAATATGTACATGTTACACATACTGTGTGATGCTTTGGATAAAAGCGTCTGCAGAAATGTAGAAGACTGGAAATACAGCAACTGAGAGTTTCTGTCTGCGATACTTTATTCATTTCAAGCTTCACTTTCATTATAGTTGGAATATTCTTCAACAAATTCTTCACTCGTGTTGCACAGAAGAAAGTCACACAGGTTCAGAACATCATGAGGAGAGTGAATGAGTTTTCTGTGTGAATCTCTTCATTTCTTTACAGGCTCATGAAGTGAGAAAGCTGAGACACAAACAAAAAACACACAATCTCAAAAACAAAAAAAAATGGTTCTTGCCATCTCATCCATAAATAAATGTAAGAAAAAGTGTGTCCTGCACATAACAGTCTGAGTGATTTTGGCCTGCAGTGAGTTTCAATCACTCCTTTTTCCCAAAGAACTTCCTGAAGACGGATTTGTTCTGTGGTCGCGGGAGACTCGTGTAGCTCCGCAGGGGAAGTTCAGAGAAGGTCTCAGCC